>PQVD01001196.1:0-21274 GCA_003012265.1 Setaria equina
AAAATAAAAAAAATAATAAAACTTTGAAAGAACTACGTAGCCACGAAAAGAAAAACTGAAACACATAACTGAATAAAGGATTTGTTCCTTTCAAAAACTGACCATAATTAACAAAATAATAACCAACGACAGTCTTCACTTCAGCACTGAGTCCATACTTTTTCATAACATCCAGCAGATTCAATTCAAAATATTTGAACAAGCTGGTGAAAATATTGATAAAACCCAATTTCGACAGAAAGCGAACGAGGAATAATGGTAAGCGTTTTGCGCCGGTCAACCACCAAAAATTGCAGCTGAGGGATTTCTAAAGTTAAAATTGGTTACTGAAATTCAATTGATTTCCCTATTTATTATTACCCAAAAGCAAGAAAAAACTGAATTCACAGAAAAGTTTATATCCTTAACTCAATGCTTTTCAAAACAACTTCAAGAACAAAGTTCAGTTTGGAAGGTTGTTCAACCCACAATTTGAGCAAAACTGTTTTCTGTGTCCTTTTTTCTCCCTACGCTACTCACTAACATTCCCCTCGCATTTTTAATTCAATGAATTTTGTTTCTTATCTCTACTGTTTCTTATTTCATTATATAAACTTAAAACTTACTAGAACAAAATCAAAATAGTTTTCAATGCTACCCGCTTCGTTTGGAAACCACGTTTTTAATTGATCACGAAAATGCAAGATGCCTCCAGCTGTTCGACTGTAGTATCGTTTTCCAATTATTACCTTCAATAAAAAATGATCTCCAAAAAAGATAAAGTTATCAGATTTTAATTAAACAACAACTCTGAAAAGATAAAATGTACGTTATCGAACGGTTCTTCCATTTTCTGCCAGCAAACTTGTGAATCTGTAACAGCCAAACATATGTGGTACAGCTCCTTCCCAGGACACATATCTTGCACATAATGTAAACCTAAAAGATGAATGAAAAATAGAAAAACAAATGAGAGCAAAATAAAGTCGCAATAATTTCTACAGTCCCCTCTTCCATAAAATCCGACTCCGATATCCCACAAGTACAAAGCGACATGGTAACATTCAAAAGGATCACTTTCGAAAAATCTGTGCAGTGACTGCTAAGAAATACCATATGCTGAGTGAACAGTCCAACTAGAAATGCAAATATCTAACTATTGTTAGATGCCTTATAGGAAAATAAACCTTAGCACACAAAGTAAGTTCATTAGTGCTTTGAATATTACTCTCATCTGCAATAAAATTTTGAAAAACAGAAAAACTGGCCCACATCAAATTCATATTTGTCAAGTTTGAAAGTATGACATGAACCACCAGCTCGATCATGTTGCTCTAGGACAAGCACTCTACGACCAGCAGCTGCTAACACTTTCGCTACTGTCAGTCCTGATAAACCTGACCCAATCACAACCACATCCCACTTCTCATCAACAATCGATGGTTTGAATCTAAAAGTAACCTTAACCTTCTTGTCTTAAAAAGTGAAACTTTCTATTGATGACGACGCCTAATACGTTTATCAAGTATGCTGCAAGTACTGGTCAACAACAGACGAAGTGACCTGCGACTTCCAAAGTTGTTGTAAATTAAAAGTTTCGATCATAAATATGATCATCCGGTGTAATTCAGACTATATACAAAAGACTCAAAAACGCACCTGTTTCTCAGAATATTGTGAATTTGTTCATTAGACAATGGTGGATCCACAGGATTCCCAGTACAAATCATCTTGAGGAAACAGTTATCGGTACTACCACGTTTTAGTATTTTAAAGAATCCGTAAAATGAAATAGATATAATTGCAAGGGTTAAATAAACTGCTGGGATCACTTCTGGAGCAAACATTACGGAGAAACCAACAGAATTTGTATCAGGAATGCAATCCTTTGAAACAATATAATTTTGTTTTTCGAAGACGGTTACTACTAGATCCATCGGTGGAGCACAGATATTAGTCAATATAGTAAAAATTTACATCAGTGTTTTTTTGAGGATAGGGCATAAACTGGTTCTGTTCACACTATAGTGGAACCATCATTAACGAATGGTCTTTTAATCATAGGTAATTAGGAATAACAAAGCCTAAAGAACGCAACTTGCGAACATTGATCCTCAACTAGTTTAAATTTTCAAACTCAAGCTTAACCAAGAGGAGATAATCAAGCGAAACAGCTCAAGAAGAAGATGAAAATTGAAACAAATCGTGCTGATCGTCGAAATTCCGGCATTCCGTTGCATTTAACAATACGGCATATAACAAAGCAAACGTCTAGCTATGCATATTACATAAACCAATGACCGAAGAATATGTAACTGAAAACTAACTAATAACAGCACACCAAGACCAGTTACTCTATTCCTGTCCCATCAGTTCTGCAACAATCCTGCACTTCAGACTTCAGAAAATATGCACCTGTGACGCATCTACTCAACATAGTTCTCAAACAAAAAACAGAGAAAATGGCTGAAAAATGAATAAAATTCCTCTCATCTGTTCTTTCACCTCCTTTTCACTTTACAATCTATTGGAATTTCCAAATCAGTGTAGTAGACACCACTACACTTAATTAGAGCAAATTAAGAAAAACATCTCCATTAACAAATGAATGTAAATGAATGCTCGCACCTCCAAATGATTTACGGGGTGATTAATTCTTAAAAACTTTGAACAATGAAAACATCACTGAGGACAAGCGAGCGAATTCAAGGCGCATCGTGAGTAAAAAATGTGAGGCCATATGATGCAAGGACAACAGGGAACATAAAATTGGTTTATGCTGAATCGATTAGTAAATAATCGCAAACAAACAATAATGCAATTATCGAGAAAACAGAGTTGGTATGCATCAAAAACATTGAATTAATCCAAATCAACAAAATAACGAAAATGGACATCAATTCTGACTTCAAAACATATGAATTACGGGTACGCCCGCACACTCATACTGATGCAACAAAACCACTGTCTACTCAGAACAAACAACACATTAGAATGCAGTAATGTCGGAAAGAGATAACCTTAAAAAAAAAAAAAACACAACACCCGTCCAACGATCAGTACATTCCTCCCATACCACCACCCATACCGCCACCCATTCCAGCTGCCATTTGAGGTTCTTCCTTCGGCACCTCCGTCACTACACATTCTGTTGTGGCCAACAGCGATGCAACGCCAGCCGCATCCTAAAAATGTATTATTTTAAATATATTTTCAATGTTTAATAAAATGTAGTACCAACAGAAGAATGCCAGCAAACTTCCATAAACATTCTCTACATAAAAATATGAAACATTTTGTGACCACATAGTCACTCAATGTCTTTCAACATTCCAGACAGGTTGGCCATTATATTTTCCAAAATAATATTCCAAGATAATGAAGAAGGAAAACATTCTTCATCATAAAACAGAAAATTACTTGGAGCGCAGTTCGAATCACTTTTGTAGGATCAATGATACCAGCTTTGAACATATCCACAAAAGTGTCATTCATGGCATCATATCCGTATGACAAATCATTGCTAGCTAGCACCCTTTCCACGACAGAAGATGGGTCGACACCAGCATTCCTCACAATTGTCATGATTGGTTCCCGCACTGCTTTTTGCACTATCCTCATACCTTAACTGACCATGATAAATTTCTTAATGAAAATGGCAAACAATTCAACAGTTATACATACCAAGTACAAGAAAATTACCTTTCTCCTGATCTGCATTTTCCCCTTTCATATTTTCAATCGCTTTAAGAGCACGAAGGAGTGCAACACCGCCACCCGGGACAATTCCTTCTTCGACAGCTGCTCTAGTAGCATTCAAGGCATCCGTGACCCGATCCTTCTTTTCGTTCACCTCTACCTCACTGGCTCCACCTACTTTCAGAACTGCAACTCCTTTTGAAAGCTTCGCCAAACGCTCATTCAATTTCTCCTAAAATTATTACTGCAAAAGGTTTGCAAGCAAAAGTAACTATGCTCACGAAACAAAATAGATAACTTATTTTAAAGTTACTTTTTCATAATCAGACGTGCTTTGCTCCAACTCATCTTCGATCATTCCAATCCGTTTTTCAACTTCTTCAGGTTTTCCCTACAAATAGTTTTCGAACTATAGTTGAAAATACATGCAACAAAAAAAAAAAAAAANNAAAAAAAAAAAAAAAGCTAAGATAAACCAGTTCGATAATATCAGATCATCTCAGTACGCTCCATCACTAACATTACTGCACGCTAGGGAGAGCTAATCTTAGAATTTATTACCCTCTCCCTAAATTAACATCATCTCCCAATTTCGCAATTAAATGACTGGATTCTCAATAGCTTAACTTTCAGATATCAAGAGACGACACATATTCAAAGTTTTCCAACACCCAATATACCTTGCCACGTAAGATCAGTGTATCATCTTTTGTGATTGAAACTTCTTCAGCTTCGCCAAGATCAGTAATCTGCACGTCTTCAACTTTTAATAAATTTGCATCATCTCCGAAGACTACGCCACCTGTCGCTATCGCCATATCCTTCAGTGTATTCTTCCTATTATCGCCAAAACCTGGGGCCTTCACAGCTGCAACTTGGAGACCGACCTGGAATGCATAAAAAGTGTAAGTACCGAGTGCCTGAAAAAGCTTTTTCTTACTTTCATGAAAAACTATGACGATTAGCCATATAAAATTTAAATTCTTTCCTTGTTCGTTAGCAACTTTAGAAAAACTACCTTCAGCCTATTCAACACAAGAGTAGTAAGTGCTTCGCCATCCACATCCTCCGCAACAATCACAATTGGCTTCCTGTACTTATTTGCTAATTCGAGAGCAGGTACAATATCCTGAAATCAACGTACTTAGTATGCTAATTGTTTAAAAAACACAGAAACTAAATCGGAAAAGACAAGTTCACAGTCATTGCGGAGCCATAATATATGAACAGGATTCGTAGATACACAATAATATATAGATAACTGAGCAATAATAGCTTCCTGCAAGAACCTCATCAACGAAGGCACTGCCCTCCGTTTACAAATACAATTTTAACAAAAAAGACAAATGACTGAGCAGTTGAAATGTGATTCACATTCGCTTGTCTGAATCATTTTTTTTTCATCACAGAAGGTCTGTAATTCTCATCACTTGGAAAGTCTTGCAGGACTTACCTGTACTTGACTGATTTTTTTTTCCGAAAACAGAAGAAGACATTTCTCAAACTCCACTTTGGCTCCCTTCGTAGTGTTGATAAAGTAAGGAGAAATGTAACCACGGTCAAACTTCATTCCTTCTATCGTTTCCAGCTCATCATGCAGTGTTTTTCCATCTTTCACTGTGATCACACCCTTGTTCCCAACCTGAAGTTCAGAACCAATAGTCTACTGACTTCGTTCTCATTTCCAACAACTTACTAAGCTATTAGGCACAACACTAGAATCGAAATAGTTAAGTCACTGTCATCTCAGAAAAATAGAAGAAAAGTAACTGAACAAAATATGCAGTTAAGGAGATACAAAAACACCTTCTTCATTGCTTCGGAGATCAGCTTCCCTACAGTAGAGTCACCATTTGCCGATATTGTTGCTACCTGTGCGATTTCTTCAGGTGTTGTCACATTTTTACTCATTTTCTTCAGTTCAGCTACCAAGAGCTCCACAGCATTCATTACTCCTGCAAAAGAGACAGATCAAGGTAAAACGGTATTTCTAGGGACATATAAAGTTCTTATCTGCGTCTATTTCAAGAGAGAAAGAGCAAAAAAGTACCTGATCCAAAATGTGTGCTATATTAATAGAATCGAAAAGGAAAGTTACTTTAAAAGGAATTGAAGCAAGAAAGTTGCCAAATATGTTACTAAAAATATAGAGTATTTAAATCCTATGTTCCCCGTCAATTTACCTCTTCGAACTTCTACTGGATTAGCGCCTTTGCTGATATTTTCAAAACCTTCCTTTGCAATTGCTCGTGCCAAAACTGTAGCACATGTAGTACCATCGCCAGCTTCTTCATTAGTTTTATTAGCAACATCCTAAAAATAAACACAGACATCAAAGAAAACGAACCCACAAAAAATATCATAGACCGTTTAAAGTTCAAAACTAGTTAAACAAAAACTTTAACGCCTTGACGATAACTGCCCATTTACCAATCTAATCTCTCTACTTTCTCTGCTGCCATTTAAAAATGTCTAACCCCAAATTGGTCGTCATGCTTTTACAACTCAAGTATTCGATAATTTTACAAATCTCACTTACTTGCACCAGCTTTGCACCTAAATTCTTGTATTTATCTTTGAAATCGATTGCTTTTGCTACAGTAACGCCATCCTTCGTGATCTTCGGACTTCCCCATGACTGCTCGATTACTACATTTCTTCCCTGGAACACCAGCAGGATCGAATATAACCGATGATATGTGTGAGCAATTCGAAAAGTCTGTCTGTCTTTTTATGACAGTGTTTTAGCATCAAATTTCAATCTTTTCCCAATGATCATATCAATCCTACTATAACAATATTTTTGAAAAAATATGTTGTAAAACTGATGAAATTAATTAGAATTTAAGCACTTTTGGTCCCATAGTGACTGCCACTGCATCCGCTAGAGTATCCACACCATACAGCATTGAAGCACGGCCATCAGCACCAAACTTCACATCTTTAGCATAGTGTCTAAGACCTGAACGTACTGTACGAGAAACAAGCCTTGCTACCGAGTATCCAGAAATACGAAACATTTTCAGTTTTTTTGTGTCAACAAGCCTATAAATTAATCAAGGTTTACATGCCAGATATGGATTGTTAAACCTTACCCAGAGAAGGAAAAGCAAGGAAAAACGTAAATACAAATGCGAATAAAAATAGTCTACTAGAATAGTATTTTAATATATAAACATTAAGGTTGGACTTCAGGATCAAAAAATAATATTATCATGACAAGTAAATCAGAGATACTCTGGAAAGCGGATAAAATGGAACCTCTCCTAGTATTTTTAATCCCTCTCGTACAAAGATCTTCAACTAGAACACCGACTACTCGACAGATATCCTATGGTTCATCCAATACCTTCCATATTTTAATGTCTGCACTACAATCAGTGCAGCGTAGAAAACTTATGTGCTGGAGAACACATTTCAATTCCATGAAGGGAGCCTATAGTGCTGCACCAATTCTGCTGGCATATGTCCCTTTTTCTAAGTTATATTTGCTGTACACCTGCCAGTTCTTCTCCTTTCTTCCTAATCTTAAATTTAACTTATTCGAAAACTCAGCATACACAAAACTATCTCTGGTACCATTCGTAAAACTTAGTGTTTCCACCTCGTAATATTCCCAGCACAAAAAAAGCCTACAATGTAAAACTTCGAGTTACTATAAGGTGGGAAGGTGATACTAATCGACCTGAATTGAGGTCAGGTCACTCCACCAATGGACAGACCAGAAAGTTCCGGAAGACGCGACCAGTTTTGGGCTACGCTCGGCTGTCGAACCTAATGTCGTAATGGAGCTGAAGAGACAGAAGCGCGATCGAATGTTCTAGAAGGGAAGGATGGGTTGTCTTTTCCTTGCACACCCCTTTCTCTCTCTCTCTCCTTTTCGCACGCTCTCTTTTCCCCATAGTTTTCGTTCTGCTTCTCTGTCCTGCACTGTCTACATGTGCTTGTTCCAATCTAACTACTAGCTGAGGTCATCATTTGGAGAACTTTCCCGAACATTCCATCACTTCGCATTGCGTACATTCTGTCCGTCTGTGCATCTGTGTCTAGTCTCTAGTCGCATCCGTGATAGACGTGAAAAGGATGGGAAGAGGAATGGCAGTGCGGGTGGGTACGTAACCTGGTATGACATTCCACTTACCTCACGTGGCGAGTGGCTTTCTTATTGCTGATAGATAATTGCTAAATGTTTCAGAATTGACTGTGACATGACCATTTGTCTCCATCTGTTGAAGGGACCACCTAAAAATAACTTCATGTCTGTCTTAGTAATCATGCGTCAAATATGACTTTTCCTACATAGTAAATTTTAATTACGAGTAAACTCTGCTCGTATTCAATGATTAGTAGTAATACTAGCAATAAAATAATTTTAATTGCAGGGAAAGATAAACTAAGAGATGGCATCAGCGTCGGTGGCGAGGAAAGCTGTAAGTTTCTCTGTTGATTAGAATTGCTTAATCAGTTCCCGAATCAAAAGGTGCAATAAATCTGGGACATTAAGTTTTAAGTAAATTTACCAACAATTTGCAACATCGTAATGTCACGTGTAGCAAGTTTCCTTCAAGTTGGAACAGCTTATTTAATTGAGTGAATATAGGAAATATAATTTTCTAACCTGATACCCAAATTATACGTAGTTAACGAGTTTCTTCATTTTCTCTGTACGGAAAACCGTATTTTCAGCTTGGTGATTTGGTCAGGGCATTCAAGCCGTTGGCAGATAGAGTACTGGTGGAGCGGTTTGCGGCGGAAACGAAAACAAAGGGTGGAATTATGATTCCGGACAAGGCGCAAGGAAAGGTCCTGGAAGCAACAGTAGTTTCTACAGGACCCGGTGGACGCGACAGTAAAGGAAACTTGGTCCCCATGACTGTTCAGGTCATGAATTTTTCATTATTTATCTTCTAAAAAACAACTGGAAAGGACTCATTTAAAAGACTTAATTTAAGCTGCATTGCTAAGAGATTTGATCAAAAGATATTAGCAGTTATTTCTACTGAGATGGTTTTTTTTTTTTTCTGTTACCTCATATAAGACTATAATGTTTCAAAGTACAATTCTGTTTTAGGCAGGAGATCACGTTTTGCTACCGGAGTATGGTGGTACGAAGGTCGTTGTTGATGAAAAGGAGTACCACATATTTCGGGAGGCAGATATTCTCGGAAAATTTGATCAGTAAGTATCGAAACATTCAATCCGATAAACATTACTAGTGGCGACTTATATATGTTACGATTTTTTGCGTGTTAAAAAATTGTGTTGCTTTTGCTTCAATTTAAAGTAACTGATAGAGGAGACCAACTATATCATATGCAATGCTTATTTGGGATGAAATTCTTTACCATATACTAAGAGGGAATCTTTGAAGAAGTATGATGCAGTGATATATTCAGGTTTCCATGGCATGAGTTCATTGTAGTTCATGTTGATTTACTTCTGTATTACTTTATTACAATTGTTTTTGTTGATTTACCTTGAAGTAAAATTTTACTTGCTGACATCGATTCATAACTATTCAAGTTGGCATGACAATTTTCGAAATACAATGACATGTTTTAAAACTTTAGATCTAAGAAGATAATATAACATAAACATGCAAATAGTTGAGAATTATGCCTTGATAGTTTGAACTCAGACATCGTTGTTTCACTTGAGGAATGCGTAACATAGCGTGTGGCTACCTGCATGGTGCTAACTATAAATGAGATAGACGAACTGTATGGGAATCTGAACTTACGAAACAAGTCAAAAGCCTACCGTTGCTTTTCTTTCATAAGCTTACGATAAAGAATTACTGAACGGAGAACAGAAAACGTGTTCCAAGACATCTTCAATCGTGAAATATTAGGAGTACGTAAGCATTAACTGCAATTACAGTGATTAGCAACGAATTATTGTACACGAATACCATGCTTATACATAGGATGCAAAAATCTACAAAACAATAGAACTACCGGAAGTTTAGCGGATACGATGTAATATCCCAAACTGGTTTCTGCTGATAACCGTCTACATTTCAAGCGTCCAATCTGTCATTATAATTTACTTCATTTAACATCAAATACTTCAGTAAAGAAATCGCCCCGATACCAAGAAATGGGGACAGTTCTGTTCATCAGTGACATTGAAGGAACATGAACTCTACTTACAAGATATAACAGGTTTTGGACGGTTAAAGGTAAAGCTGTTTACATTTAGAGTAAACGAATATCAGAATTGCTCGAACACTTCACCACTTGTAATTGGTGGTTTAGGAACGAAAGCTATAGTATGTTTTCCTTTGGCAACTATTCGACTATCACTTTTCCTTCGAAATTCCGCTTCTGTGAAAGCAATATTTCGACCAATTTTTAGAATTTTCGCTTCGATCTCGATCGTTTCGCCAAGTTTCACTGGTAATAAGTAACTGAAAAAAAAAAAAAGGAATATCCATCACTGGAACATAGATTTATGCAATTTCAAAGTACTAATAGTGGCTCTATGAATCCTGAGGCATTTCAAGATCCAGCAAGACATGGACTTTTATGTTTTGGAAATCACAACGTTCATCTAGATAGAAGTATATATACAGAGATACATTCTAACAGTAATTGCTTCATATAACATAACAGCTCATCATCTGATCTCAGATGCAGTAATCGAGAAAAGATGAATTACCTGACAGCAAGTTCGACGGAAACCATAACTTTATCTCGGATTGTCATCCCAACTGCCCGCGCCGTTATCATATCAACCAAAGCAGCAGTCTGACCGCCGTGCAAAGTCTTTTTACTGTTCACGTGCTCCTCCTCCACGACCATCTCCACGACAACTCGATCAGCTGACGCCGATACTGCTCGTACCTGCAACAGATATCCTTCAAACGCCATCCATTTAATTATATATTCGATAATTACTACTATGAAAAAGTGAATGAAATATGGGACCTAGACAGCTTGTCCATCAAATTCCGCACATAAGATTAATGAGTAGTATTTGGTGATAGTTTTTTTTTTTTCAGTATAAGGCTGAACAGATACGTAACATAACATGCTTCTGTGAAGTGATAGAATTGAATGTGTGAGACTGGGGCTCAATGATTGCACTTGGCCAAGTGGACAAGATCAGCAAAAAAGTTAACCTTGCGAGCAACCCGATTAAAATCGTTGGCGCAACGGATATTATTGATGGCTTTGTTCAGGTAACTCAAGTAATCGCTCCCGTCTGAAGTGACCGTACCACTGTTACCGTAGCCATCGGTACCCATCATACTCTCCAACAGTTCCTTCTTGCACACATTCCATTCATTTTCAAATAAAAAAACTATCAACGGACACCCCGGTTGCTCCCTTCCCCCTTCCCGAACTCTCTCTCCAGGTCACAACAGCTCGACCTCTGACCTTCCTAAGACTTGAACCATGTATCCTTTCATACTAATAAAACTTATCGATAGTGACTCTAAGTGCGGGCCACATTTCACTACAAGGCTCCACACCCTATGGCACGGCCTGAAGGCTGATTTATCTCCGGATCGATTGGGATTTTGCCCGAGATTCCTGTCAAATTTAAGCTAGTAGAAGGTTCAGATTTCTGACACTCTAAGACTGTTTGAATCGAGAACATCTCAAGAGAGCTGTCTGCTCCCTGTCGTCTCGTTCAGAAAGCCAAACACTGTCAGTTGCTCACAGCCCAGGAAATTTCGTCTCTTTTATAAGGTCTAAAAGCTAAAAGAAGAATTGATATTCGATCGAACCGGTTGGAATGCAACAGGAGAAGATGTGGGACATTCGCTGAAAAACAAAATAATTCGTCCAGAGAGAAGGAGAGAAGAGAAGGAGGAAAACGATGGAGTGAGAAGGTGTTCACTGAGGGAAGGCCCAGGTGCTCCGCGGAAGATCAGATTTCATTTAGGTCTTTTCAATGAATCAATTGTACAGTCGCTAATTTGTTTGTCATGAATAGTATCCATCCATGCCAGACATATCTTTCCGTCTGCCGTTATGTCTTCACGTTGCTCTTCGGCTGAGGCTAAAAGTTGACTCTCTCGAACTAGATGACAATATAATGCAAAATATTTTATTAAACTTTTGAAAATTCCTTAACATTGGAAGTGACCGTCAAAAATTGCTGTTTAGATATTCGAACGGCATTATATATACATGTCAATTTCGGAGAGTGCAAAAAATGATACTTCGTGCTGAAGATGTCAGTGGAGTTACGGATTGCTATGAGAAAGTTGAAGTGACACTTCAAAGCGAAGAGTGAAGGATAAGATGATAGTTAGTGCACCTTCATAGTTGTTCTGATTCTGCCTCAATGGTCTGCTATGCGAAACAGAAGATAGAATGTTGCAACAAGCAGATGAATCAGAATGGTTTAGAAAAGTTCTGTTTTTCCCAAAAATATGTTTATGTTTCGGATTATGTGGAAAAATTTTCGTGGTAAGAACAATGCTCGAGTTGATACTACGACAAAAAGCATCAAATAATTTTACAATAATATCAGATGTTGTTAACGAATTAAGTGATATGATACCAAATGGATCATTTGTGTAACTTCTTAGAAATCATCTTCACTGCTTATCTCCAACTTCTTATTAGTTTCATTGGTTCGTTCGGGTGTTGATTTTTCCTAAGAAAAATTTTATTAATTTTTTTCTTTTTTTTTTTACAATCAATAACGATTTTAGAAATAAAATGTTAAAGGATGGGATAACAAATAAGTGATGAAATGGAATAAAACAGAACCACCTTATAGCGATACGGTATATTCTTATCGTTATCGTCATCATCATCACCATCATCATCATCGTTATCATTTTCATAAATAATATCATTTTCATCATCATCGTCATCATCGTCATCACTAATTCCTGCTCCTATCATATTGCCAAATATTTTTGCTCCTTAACAGAATGATAAAATCAATTTAAATATCTCGAAAATAAGTTAAATTAAAGGCTTCAGAAAATAAAAGGATTTAACAAAAGGTATTCCGACCTCTGACTTTTGGTTTGACTAAGTTTGTTTCTTCATCCAATCCAGCCATCCTGAAAGTCCACCAGCACTATAAACTTTTATTGAAATTTTATATCATTTAATTTAATTTTATATGAAAGTGCACTAATATCGGATGATCTTACTGTGCTTCTCGAAGTAGTAACTGTTTTGCTCGCATGTGCTCCACCATACTGCGCATATTCCGTTCAGCATCTACATTACGTTGTTGTTCCGCATGATCAAATTCATTCTGAAGAAATTCTCATTTTTGTAGAAAATTTTCACTCTCACAGGAATTTATGATGTTACAACAAAAAGCGTAAGTAAGTCAAATTTGGCATAGAATATACCTGTAACTGTTGCAAAAAGGCCAAGTTTCTGAATTTTAACACGTAAACGGCGTATAGTTGTTTTAATTTTGATTCATATTTTTCGTATTCATCCATACACTGAGGACGGAATGACTGCAAATTCATCAATTTTATAACTCTAAAACAAATATTGCAAAAATTGATAGTAATTGAAAATGACGAAGTTGAAGAATCATTTCAAATATTTTATTGAAGAGTCATTCTAGATAATTTAACTAGACCAAAATAATATATATCCTTGTGGACTTGGCCTCATTGATCAAATTGACGGATTGCCTTATCGTTCCTGCACTGGTCCTCGAATTTCATTGGATTACTTGAAGTTGATCACAACTTCAATGATAACAAGTAATACTAGGCTCATTTTACTGTACTTCACAAATTTTTTATCGAGTAAGTGTATGAAATCTTCATACTTGCAATTTAGCCAGGCGTTTTTGTTGCTGATCATATTCCTTCATTCGACGTTCAATTTTAGCATCCAGTGCTGCTTCATCCGAACTGATATTTTGCAAATTTCGATTTACTGCACTTATTTCTTCCTTTAAAACTTTAGATAATTAGAATGCATTTATGCTTGAAATAAATTTTGAAGTATTTTTCACAAATTTTATTGAAAAGAATAACTGGAATACCTGTACAGCTTGAATAGCTTGATGAATGGCTTTTTCGGTATCAGATAAGCTTAATGAATATGATAATGCTTTGTTTCGTTCACTCTGCAACTATTAAGAAAGTTCCTTAAAATAAAGTTAATTTACTGCTACCATGCGTTAAGCTAAGAACTCTACTGGATTACTTTCAAAACGTAAGCCTTTTTGGTTATAAGCTAACTCTAACTCACAAACTTACCCTAGCAGTGACCTCTTGTGCTAAAAGATCATGGAAAGTTGCTGCGTGGTTTGGAATTTGTAATGCTAACTGACGACATTTTTGTAATTCCTCTCCCTGAAATAACAATTTTAGTACGAAGTTATGCAACGATTAGTTAAATATAATAATTAGCAAACAAATAAAAAAAAGAAAATTTGCAGGTTTTCGCATCTGTGATTGCAATTGTGATACGTGGATTTTCAAACACGCACATGACCTGAATCATTAAAGATAAAAAATAGAAACTTTTACGTTCTTAACAAAAATATTTCCAAATTCCTTTGCAATAATTCAAAAGTAAACTTATTTTTCTTAGAATAATATTTCTCAATGAACTGATTGTAGCCTTTTGATCTATGTCAATTCGACGACGAGTTATTTCATACAAATTTTGCACAACGACAGCAAGCTCCTGAACTGCATATCCATCTGCCTTTAATGTTAAATTAATTAAACTATCGTTATTATTTTCAGCTAATAACTAATGCCTGAAATGTTTTAAATTGAAAGAGTGATGAGGATGAAAAAGATTGCCTTCATTACTTAGCCTTTTATCAACTTATCAACACAGTAAAGAAATCTAAGAAATTAGCCAGTCCAAATGAACAAGCTAATGTTTTATATGGAATCTGAAACATTACCATATACAGCTTCTTAGGATTGAGTTTTATACGAGCCTTCTGAAGGATATAAAATACGGCTGACTTTATAAAAACTGCTCGTTCTTGTTCTGTATCAATTACAAGTGGTAAAGGAATTTGAACATCATACCTGAACAGTAACTTGAATTTATATATAATGCATTTATTAATTTTCAGACTTACTAATGCTCTCTAAATGTTCTAAAACTCTAAATTTCAGGAATTATAAAGCCATCATCATGATTGACTTCCATTCCGAAAACTATGTGAAAACTCACTGAAAACCAGGAGAAATATCCGAAAATACGATTAGGTAATGATTGAAAGATTTACCTATGCACTACCCATTCTAGTAACTCAGCGATTAATTTGAAATTTGGACTCCTAAAATTTTCCATGGAAATAAGTCGAGGGTAACCAAGGACTCGTAACTGTTCCACCATATCTGTAAAGTGCTATAAAGCTTTCTGGTCTAACTTTATTTACTGAAATGTCAAGATTAAGACTAAAAATTTTCACTTCATTAGAATCCTTCCATCACAATTTCAGGAGGAAATCTGACCTCAATTTTTCTTTCCTTATTTCCGTAATATAGCAATTTCAGAATGCTGTACGAGAGCCTAGCACTGGGAAAAGAAACGGGAGGAGTACTAGATGAAAATTCCCTGGAAAGAATATAAATCTCTTGCTAGCTTTCTTCTTCAACTAGACTGTTATTCCATTTTTGTACTAAATTCTTTCACCATTAAAGTTTAAAATTCAATAATAATAAGCCTATATTTTATTTGATGAAACGTCTCATCAACAAAAGAGAGTATAACTGGTACAGTGAAGAACTTACTATCACAACAAAATTGTCTACCTTAATGAGGAAAATAGCTGGAACTTAATCACAAACACAATAAGTATCGTAACCTAAATGTCTTGGTTTTTTGATGTTTTATTCATTCGAAATATGAAGAATAAAAAACAAACAAACTTCTTAGTTCTCTGTGTGACATGATGCCTGGAACCAAGGAATAATATTGGATGAACAGAAACTCAGTCAAATGTTAATGCTGTTGCCAAGGGAACTAACCTAAATGTTTCCAAGTAATCTTACCTTGCAAAGGTAACATTTACGAGAAGCAATTTATTTTGCCCTCAATTTTTAGAGAAATAAATTCTGAATAAGAACGAATAACAAAATTCCCTTTCACTTTTTTGCTCTTTTCTGTAAGAATGATATTCAAAATATATTATTAGAGAAGGTTGGTGAATGATCGATTGTGAAATTTTGATAAAGTCAATTTCTGAATAGACTAGTTAGTAGTGAAGATTAGTTTAATGCAAATTAATTTTCTTTTTTGCACACGCAAATAGTCATAACATATTGGTAAGCGATATAAATTACAATTATATAAATGCAAATTATATTTGTGTTTTAGCGTAAGCAACGAGAAGATTCAAAAGGCCATCGAATAATTCAAAATGTTCGATTGTATTGCACCGCTGATTACGTACACTTTTAACCTACAATAAAATGCAGAGACAACATCTGCTAATTTCAAACATTATCACTACAAATATTATGCAACACTGATAATCATTGTATTTAAGTTCGAAATTAATTAAATTGATATTCTCCCTTTGATTTTATCGTCTAACTTATTTACATTAATTAATCTTCACATTTCATCCAGCACAAACAATGTCATATACTGAATAAAGTTTAACCATACAAGCCAGCTGACAGAAAAAATCTGTTAAGAAATTTCCGGTTGTTGCCAAGCTAAAACTTTAAACACTTTATTCAAACCTTCCCTACCTGTTTCAAAGCTATTCATCTTGATAAAGCAACTAATCACAATTCCTTGATTAAATTAACTAGTCTAATAAAATGATAATTAACTGTATCAGAGAATCGAATTCGATTTTTAGTTTTTAATCGTTCGGCTTCCGTATCAAACACAGCCCATATGCCGGCACGGTGAGCACCTGTCGGACACACAACAAGTTGCGAACATTCTCTTGGTTTATCGTCGAGCTGCTTGTGAACCTGAATACTGGATAAGAGGATCAGATCAATTCCTGACAAGTTTCTGTTCAGTGTAATTCAAAAAGATCAATTGAGAAGCTTCAAATGGTAATTATGCTTAATTTTATCTCAATAATTTTGTGCATTATCTTAATTTGCAAATCGCTCTTTGTATTTTTGGTCCATTTTTATCAAATAATTGGCTGTATTCAACTTACGGAAGAACATTTTGATTCAAATAATGATAAAAGAAAACGAGAACATTTTCTCCAGTGATTTTAACGCATTTTCCATCGGAATTTATATTTTTGTCTTAAATTTTCAAACCTACGCAAATTTCTGTACTTTTTTCGTTAATAAACAATCAGAATAACCACTCTTATTTTTTCTTAAAATTCCATAAGAAATTATTTGCCTTGTTTTGAGAAGCAAAAGTACTTTAGTTTTGAAATGTTGAACACTTTAATCTATATAACAGATCAAAATGAATGGAAAGATTGCGATCGAAAAAAACATTGCATGCAAACTCCAAACTCCAGTTATTTGATTTAAAATTCTTATTTAAAAGTCCCAGAATTAATCAGCATCATTTACATAATATAGAATAGTAATTTATTTCAACTTAGATTTAATCAATTCTTATTCCTTAAAATTTAATTAAAATCAACTTTGAACAAGTCAACATACCATTTTATAAAACTTAACGAAATCATCTGCCGGGATGATCATATCATCGGTCCACGAGTTAAATGTCAACAGTTGATATTTTTGCTCAATTTTTGAATCTTTCTCCATTTCTTTCGTTAAAATCAGCTTATAATGGCTATATTTTTCAGTGGATTCTTTCGATGAGCTACGCTTTTCTTGCTTCTCATTTCGAACACTTATTGACCCATATTTTTTGACTTTTAGACTTGTTGGCATGATGTATCTATCAAAGTGTTAGCACATAACACATTGCTTATCATATTATATTGATAAGGTTAAACAATAAATTATCTTTTGCATTGAATATCAATCGATTAATTAGCATAATGTGAGAAAAATTTTTTTGGTAATTTATTTATTTAAAAACTTCAATAGTAACTTACTGTTCATTGTTATTTTTATCTAAATCCATAAGTACGATAATTACTTCAGGCTTGCATTGCATCACTAATCGGAAGAAATCGTTTGCAGTTGCTTCATTAAATGGTGCTTGAGCCAAAATGTACTGTTTTGCCTAAATTATCAAACATAATTCTGATAATAAGAGCTCATTTTGAAAAAATAAAAATGACATCTTTCATTACCTTTTTAATCATTCAAAAAGCATACATATGTAAGGCTTGCCTGTTTGCAACCATCAACATAAGATGCATGATAATAGTCGGGCTTATCATTCAGTACTACTCGAGTTCTATCAAAAAGAAATATTTCTGAAACAACTATTTATATTGCACTCATTATTTTCTCGTCAATTTGAATATCAATTGTCTTTGGGAACCAATTATTTTTAAATTTGAATATTTCTATGAATTGTCCACTTTTCCAAGAAATTTCCGAAAAAAGAAAATCCATAATTCCAACTATCACTGCACGACAATCTATTATTTTCAACGAGAAAAAAAATGGGAGTACTGAATGAAAGCCCCGATAAAAGATAAATACTCTGTTAATTGGAATTCTAAACAAAAGTTCACTTACGATGCTATCTAACAAATTTCGCAATTCCTAAAACTAGACTTTTTATTTAATCCTCAAACAATTACAGATATTCTGTTTAGTCAAACATTTGTAAAATATTACGCACCATCTGGAAATTTATTTTTGGCTCTGTTTTCACTATTAAAAAAAGCGAAAAATGTGGCTGATTCTTTCTCAAATTGCTCGTACAGATCGGCAACACCTTCCCCAAGTTTTCGACCATTGGCTCGCAGCTGAAACTACTTAATGTTCAGTTATATTGATATATGGCTTTCAATTCACTTCATCTTTAAATGTTGTTATCTATAAAACTTTGCCCTCAAACAAAGGGTAAAGTTTAAGTGTCAGCAAGAACTAGTCTGATTTTTTTTGGTAGTGATAGTAAATAACAAATCTATTTATTTTTATCAAACAAAACTTCGCACTGCATGATAAAATAGCATTAATTTTAACAAACTCTAATGAGATAATAAAAGGTAAAAAAAAACAAATGCAGTTCCTATTTAAAGTTTTGTGGAAGGAAATGGGGTACTAACAATACATTAGACTTAAGTTTTATAAAACTACCGTCGGGAAGGTATTTATTGTAATATGCCAAATCTATAACTAGATTAGTTTCTTGAAACGTGGAATGAACGAATTGATTAAAATGATAAATGATACGTGGGATGCGAGTGACGCTGGTGTTAAAATGTTTTTAGTTTTGCCCCGACGCATTGAACGCATCGAGCTACGGAGAGTTTCGCCACTGATGGCCACGGCACCTTCCTTCGTTTGAATTGTATCCACCATATCTTGAAAAATGCGACCTTATTGAGATGTGGAGTGAAATAAGTTGTAAAAAAGGCTGCAAGTAATTTAGGCCAGAGGTGTCAAAAATGAACCTGTAGAGAAGCAGGTCTTTGATACAAGTTAAATCTGAAAATATGACTGATGCCACACAAACTACTCATTTTTATTCCTTTATTTTCAACTAATTTGCATATTTCAATATTTCTCTGAAATAGCTTTCTGCAATCTTCAAATTTAAATTTTTCATCTGACCCAAATACTTGTAATATTAATATCCTTTCCGGACATTTTTCCTAACAAAAACATAACGTGAAAGATTTCTTTCACAGTAATCCACAATCGACAAACTTTTATCTACAAGTAACGCAAATCGAACTCCTGACTTGTTCAATACTTCAGATTCTCCTACTCTTCCTTGATTTCAAGCAATTACTCAACATGGTATCCAATATTCGAATATGCAAGAGGTAATTAGCTGTTGATTTCGTTGTCTGTCATGGATAAAAAAGAAAAATTCTTGAGGATGAAAAGTTTTGGATTATCAAAAATCCACAGAAATTGAAAACCACTGATAAAACTAACTGGAGCCAGCCAATGGCTCCAAACTATTTTAGAATTATTTTTGCGATTTTTACACAGGTAAATGCCATCCGGTAAGCATCAAAAATTATTTATTTATAATCATAGAGAGCATTTATGTTGAAATGTCATCACAAATGACACTAAGAGTAATTACGGAATGTCTTTACTGAATAAATCGATCTGTGATCGTTTTTATCGGGATTTACTGTTTGCTTACTGGATAACTTCGACTTCCGGTCCGATATCGAACACCTAGTTATACGAGCGATTAAAGCATTTATTCCGAGATTATATGCAAGTTATGATTCCGGAATGCTACTTTGGCAGGCCAGTTTGACGATCATCTAGGATTAGGATATTCAACAACGTTGATATATTCAACAACAAAAAATTTACTTCATGCTGTTCGGCAAATGTGAAATGCTTCTCAGGCTTTCGTGAGGTATCATCGTCATCCACCTGCAGCAGAAACTTTAAAAATACACCGAAAAGAAGCCGGCAGACTTTACAAGGCTTTTCTGGACAAGATAACTTTATGTAATTCAAAACGAAGGTGGATTAGTGAAGAAACCATCCGGAAAAGGAAGATTAAAAAGACAGTTACTTGTTCGAGATCTACTTTTTCATTTTCAATTTTCAACGGGCCTCTGTGCTCGAACTGACTAGCAGACAGAAATATTTTGTCTGCAAGCAGGATGGTTTATGTACGGTAGAATTTTGACTAGATTACCGGGATACTTATAGCGGGCTTGGTAGAACATCCCAAAGGAGGAGGAGAAGTTGCCCCGAGATCTGTACAGTTGTTTGGGAATGAATTATTTAAGGTAGTCTCGAAAGTACCATTCTTCGCTCGCATGCACATCCTTCACCTTCTAACCGTTCGATTTAAGACAAAATTTAAGAATACCTCGATTCACTGTAGCTGAGACACTTTTATGTTTATCGATTAGGGCAGGAATTTGCATATTCACCGTGATTTGACTTAAATTCACCTTTGTCCCGCCACTTTTTTTGAAGAAGAAGAGAAGTAATAGTTAGTGGTTTTTGGACATACACAACGATTGATTCGGCGCACACCGAACTTTCAGTCAAGTATGCTTCACGTAAATTACGTCTTCCTTTTTCCGAATTCTTATTTTATAATGTTTCGTCTCCTGACCTCATTTGTCTTCTCCTGATTTATAGTGTATTTTGCTGTGCTCTTGATTAGAAATTATTTATAAACAGAGATACCATGTATATATGTGTTCGATTGGTAGCCATTACTTATTACGAGAAACGAAACATTTTTGAAGATATTCATCTTTGATGATTTTTAATTGTTCATTTTTTGGAAGACATTGTAACATCGACCAAGACTGTTCTTCAAAAAAAAAAAAAAAAAAAAGATTTTTCGACGTTGTATGAATTTTTCGTTTAGTTATTTTTAGTTCCGGAATTGAAACATTACGTGTATTTACGTGTGCACTTGAAGATGTAACTGAGTATTGTGGATTTTCTGACTTCCTTGATACATTTGTATTCCGAAAAATGACTAAAGAAAATATCGAAACACCAGAATTAAGAATACCACGTGGTGAACTTAAAGCAAGAATATTCATACGACGAGAGGGCAAAAAGTCAAACGGCTCGTTCTATTTTTATTTTTTTTTT
>PQVD01001197.1:0-54935 GCA_003012265.1 Setaria equina
AAAGAACGCTGAATGCTACTTGCAGAGCAAGTAAGGTGTTCTTTTACAGTCAAAAACAATAAAATCATAGGTAACTATTTTTATCTTTGCATAACAAATATGAAGTGAGTTGAACGAACAAATAAGCACATTTATTTGCTTTTACATTCGCACGTAAAAGTGACGTATGCAGCCATACGTGTTACAGATAGTGACTGTGATCACAAAGGACAATGGAATGTATGTGACCTTACTATCCTTCTGATCTAACTTTAATCCTATATCTAACCATCAAAACTTAGTTTGAAGAAGTTTCAGTGGGCCGCGATTTTAAATGCATTTTTGATGTTTTCTTTTTTTGTTTTGTTCCTTTCTTATCGAATTCTCCTCCTTTTTTCACCTATCTTATTAATTATAGTTCTGAGTCAAAACACTTTCATAAACCATGTAAGTAGTAAGTTTTCCGTGATAGTTATGATGGTAATCACTGCAGCAGACAATAGAATTGTCAATAAAAAGATTTATTTGTTGAAATTAAGTGAAATGGAAATCATGAATTAATTACAAATGTGTACACAAAAGCGTTTCGTTTTCTCAAAACTATTTTCTGCGGGATGGTTTTCGAAAAAATTTTCTTTTTATACCGCTATGCTCTGTTACGCAACTTCCACCTTTTCTTACTTCCTTATCATCAAGTTCTCTTTGTTATCAATCTGATTTTCGAAGATTAATAAGATGGAATTCATTCATACAAGCTCTTGCAACACTGATCTTTTAGTCATGTTGCACTGATCCTTCTTACCCATTTTTTGTTTCGCTCCACCTTCTTCCCGCTGATTTATCTTTTTTTTTCTTCGTAACCTTAGGTCCTCTCTGTCCAAACTTTTTCATTTCTTCAGGAAAAAAAATTTTTTTTGTTGTTTTAACTTTATAAGCTCAATATTTCAGAATTAGAATGCAATTACATGAGCTAAAAATGGCCGTAACTTTGTCCTGATTAATTCCAATGGCTTTACTTTTAGTACCGATGTTTATCTACATCGCTATTAGAAATCACCGAGAAATAGTTTTTGTTCAAGTAAAGTTCGGAATAAAGTTAGCCAACATTAAGTATTACTAAGAAAGTATGATGATGATTCCAAAGTACTTAAACTATATACAGTGCTGCAGTTCTGTCTTCCTTTTTTTCTGTAACACTTATAACACAGGTCTGCTTATATTCGTCTTGCATAAAACTTTAAAAACGAAAAAGGGCCAACAGCTAACACTTGTTTGGTTTTTAAAAGACTACTACAAATACTTGCGACTGCTTAGCGAGGCTCACCAAATTTGACGATTACCTTTCAATGGGCGGATAATTTAGTATATAGCCCTCATTTTATTTTTTTTTTTCCACTTATACTGTTCAATTAAAAGGTAAGAAAAGTGAAGTGAAAAGGAATCTACATAAATTATTGAAAACTTTATTATCATCAGGTAAAATGAATTGGTTCATTCACGATATATATCTTCATCGCCGTCTAAATGAACAAAAACTATGTAATAACATGGGTAAATTTTAGCAGCAGTAATGTATCTACGGTATTTATACATCGCTAGTATATGCATCACCTTATTTGTGAATGCAGAAGAGAAATCTGAATTGAAAAAAATCTTCGGTTATATATTCACACATCCAGAAGAATGTAAGTCTGCAACATTTTTTTTTCATTCATAAAGCTTAAAATCATTTTAAAACTTTGAAAAACCTTTGTTCTCCTGGCTGATAAAAATATATAAAACTGATTTTTTCGTGGGATTACAATGATTTTTTCTGGAATGTTTTGGAGGAAGAAGGACTACAAAACGGGAAGAGTGAACATGATAAGGTAAGAGAAAGAATCTAATACAAAAGATACTGAAATTTATTAGATAATGTGGATTGGTGATATATCAAATTTGTTTGTGGCTACTATCATGTTCTGTAATATTCCCGCTTTTTTGATCAGTCCAGTTTTTATAAAGCTTATTTACTTTAACGAAAAAGCTTATTGTGGGAAAATTATATGTATTGAACTCATAGTTTTTTGACTGGAGAAAAATGCGCAAAGATTCAGCATCCGATCAGAGATACACGTATTCTTTATCCTACCGTAACTCGTAACATTTTATTCCATGTCTAAAATTATCCCGACACAAGCAGAATAATGAATTATATTGACCACCTCTATTGTCACATTTTCTATTGAAATTTATTAACTTTTTTTGAAAGAGGAAAAGAATGAGTTCATTTTTAAAATCGATGCTTTTTCAATTACTTGAATGAAGATTCGTTTGATTGCAACGCAAAAAAAAACTTGTCATATACGATAAAACGTAGATATTTTGTTAAAGTCAAATATCAGATTTTTTACATTTTGAAGTGAAGCTGTTAAATGGAAACTGTATACACTCGTTAAATATTTGGCTGTCACAAAAGTAGTATTTGTTTTCCCATTGTTCAACGTGGCTCTTTCATTTTAAAAGTGTCACTCTATTATGTATCATTCTGTTTCCTGCTTTGTATTTTTTGCTTCTGATTTATTACTTGCGATTATTTTGTATTTACTTTTTTTTTATTTTAAGTTAGGGAAATGACTTTATAGTAAGTTCAAAGTGGGGGTCGTAAAGAAGTGAAAGCAAATGCCATTATCAGTAACTTACTTGGGCTCAAAAACTGATTATGAACATGCGGTAAGATCAGTTTTGGTAAGGTGAAGGAAATATGTACTGAAGTTGATGATGAACAACAGATCAATCAGTAAAGCTGTTCCTTTACAGCAAGGAAGAAGTTAAGAAGGCTTCTTTTACGGTGCTGCTCCATACCAAGCAAATTGGAAGGGTGGGAAAGTTTGATAATTGGATATTTCAAGACTGGACAATAACCAAGCACTCTGAATTATTGTTTTATTTTGTGCTATGGCAACAAATTTTTTCCACCCATTTATTTCTCTATCGAATTGGAATGTGCGACAAAAAGTGGAGTGCGTGCTAAATCGAAGATAGCTACTTCAGTAGGTAACTAAAGGAAGCCCTAAAGAGCTTTTCAGAATCTATCATCAAAAAAATAATAATCAGTTCACTAGTTTTCCTGAATCCTGGCGAAATCACTACATGTGAGGAACATACTCATGAAACCGGAAACTACAACGTTCAAAGTTAGCTGGTGAAAAAGATGTTTTTCGCAATACCTGGCGTCGGAAAAAGTTGAACAAACTGAATCAAAAACTTTTGCAACACCTCCCTAATTTACTTACTGAAGAGTTGATCAAGTCCCAAATCACGGGTTTCTAAACCACAAGCTTGTTGATATAGTTTTTATTTCGATAACAACAATGTGTTTGAACTTATTGACAGGTTTTTTTTTTTTTTACGGTTCAGAACTACTGCAACTTTTGCATCAATTATAATTGTCGAACGATTACACAAAATGATAAAACTGATAAATAATCAGTTTGGTAGTTTAGTAGTTTTCGGTGAATTACCATCAGATTTAAAATCTTATTATGATTTGAAAATAGCACAGATGTTTAGTCATACCGAAACTAAAACAAGAGAAGTTCAGAATGGAAAAGAAACATGGATGAGATTTTTTAAATATGAATGAAAAGTACAAACAAACAATATGTCTCAAAATTATGCAAATTCAAAAATTTTTTTTAGGCGGCGACCCGTTTGAAAACGACAAGGAATGGATACCTGCACACCGGTTGTGTACTACAAAATGCGATATACGTGCTGAAATCTGCATGAAAAGCGTTAAAAGCGACAAGCAGAAGTGCCAAAAACGTTGGCTTTTTTCAAATCTTTTAAGATAAGGTTTGGCAAGATGGTAAGAAGCGTTTAATATTTCAAATATTTAATATTTGATTTGACGTTTTCATTTAACAACTTCCTCAATGTTTAATAAGTATTATAAGTTTGTTTTTTCAAGCCTTTAGTACGCCGAACACTGTCTGACACATGAGCGAAAGAGTCGGGGTATGTAGTTGCCGAGAAATGAGAATTCTCATATTACATCATATCCTTCCTTAAATGGCGTACTAGTCACCCCTACTTTTTCTCCAGACATTAAGCTAGTAGTTCTAATGATTCTGGTTCCTGAATCCAAAATCCCCACAGTTTACAGAATTACTATATGATATTCCTTCGCGTTCGGCAAATTTAGTATTAGGACTCAAGTCAATATAAATCCCACCAACCAAATTTTAGTCATGACCACTTTACCAGCATCCCTGAACTGAAAAATGTAAAACTCGAAATACTCAAGAGTAATTTAACTTCAATTCAAAATTAATTATTTCAGTGCCTGAAGAATGCGCAAAGGGACTCAAAGACCTTTGATGACCACCTCGCTTCCCATCGTCTTGTTCTTCAGTTATTGAAATAAAAGATTTTAACTTTTCTTCTTCATTCTACCCGAGCAGTATTTCTGATAAACTTGGCTAGCATGAACCCGTTGAACAATAAAATATATTGAAAGCAGCCAGAACATCGAATATAGCCTTTTATGAGTTTCTAAATATGATTTCCCCTATGAATTCAAGACGCACTGTAATTTAATAATACATCTTTTAACGAGTGATTGATAATTCTTGCTAGAGTAGCTCGAATCGTCGCCAACCTGCAACCAGCAAAAAATTCAAATTTGCCGGCAGCTATAGATCAAAAATCATTTAAAACAGAAAATTTATTCAAGTCTCGATCACAAGGAGTTGATAAAAATTGCGACAAGACGGTGACGTATAAGTATGGTGATGCAACTTATAATGCGTAAGATATAAATGCTACAAATTGTAGTAAGATTAAAAAAGAGAGGAGCATAACAATCACTTTAAAAAAAAACGACAAAACTGTGAAAATTTCAAAATGTTGAACAAATGGATATATTCAAAGTTCGTCCATCAGATTAATTTTACACTAGAATTAATGGCGTGATGCATTCGAATGCTAAATAGTTTTTCAAATTTCTTGAAATAAAAAAAGAACGACAACACATTTTTTGAAATGTTTTACAAACCATTTTCGGATTCTGGTAAAATTATACCAGAAACAATTACTAGCTTTTGGAAAATTATCGTTTCCAAGATCTAACAAAAAGGTGATAGCAAAAGTCACAATAACGGAGTATTCATAAAAATGTGATGGAAAAACATTTTTAAGCGCAGAACTGAGGAAAAAAGTTTTTTTTTAAACCAAAACCAAAGAAGTGATTAATATGTTATATTAATAACCAAAATGGTATTAGAAAATGGATTGTTGTAAATGATTGTAACAATTAAAGATAGGATATAACACTAATAAGTGCAAAAACTATAGTACGAGAAGGATATGACGTACCCATCCCCTCGTAGGTGCTGCTTTCCAAACGTCCTCATAAGCATTAACAAACTTCAGTAAAAATAGCAACAAAAAACTGTCCTGTGAAACATCAGATCAAAATACGATTATCTGCAGGTGATGAAGTAATATAGTATTTTCAACTTTTTTTTTTTTTTTTCTTTGACGAAAATCCATTAATTATTTCAGCGAACTCTAGTGAACGAGAAAACTATATAAATGATGCAAAAATTCAAGCTAAATGCTTTGATGCAACAATGAAGTATGGGAAAACCGGATGCAACTCAATGCTAAAAACATGGAAAATGCACTTTGCGAAATGCTGCAGGATGATGATCCGCAGGCTGATAAAAATGGACCGGTAATTTACAGAGAATAAAACTGACCTGTATCCAATCAGCTGTCCTGTTTCGTTACCGTCCAAGTCTATGAAAGTGATTCAGTCTTCTTCAAAACTCTCTAACAAGCATCTCTGCTGTGAGCTTGAACTTAAACCCAAAATTTAGGCTTTGTTATCGAAAAATGAATAAGTAGGATTCTCATAGCCATTTACTTGCATTCCATTCACATGTCGTTCTCCCGGCGTGCAAATGTCAACCTAAAATTCAGTCCCATAACGAAATCAATTTCTCTCATCAAATCTTGAAGCTCTGCACTTTTCACCAAAAATAAAACGTTACGGTTATTACATATGCCTGAAAGTAAAACTTTGAGAATGAATGAAAGGAACCTCAATAAAACCACGACGACGCGGTCGTTGACGAGCTAAAACGATAGCAAAACCGATGAAAATGACGGTAGCGGCAGATACGAAAATTAACAGCAAATTTGTTGAAGCTGTGAACACGTTTGCTGAGGCATCTTCTGCACTCATCTGTAGAGGTATTAGTTCAGAATAATCTCCTATATTAGGTTCTGAAAACTGAATAACTTAACGAGAAAAGAACAAAATTGAACCTTGACATGATGCAGTGGTTCATGTTTGGCATAAGATGGTCTCGGTGGTAAATCATGCACCCTAACTGGCTCGCTTACAATTGGCTCAATTTCAACATGAAGTTCTCTTTCAACTGATTTGATATTCGATAAAGGTTCATCAGTATTTCCAACGCCATCCTAAAATTAATTTTAAAATATTCAAATTTCTGTCCAGAAATGAATATTAAGATCAACATCTCTCAATCCTTTTTCATACAGTTAATTCTCAAAAATTTATAGATTCAATGAAAAATTTGGTACGATACTTAAGACTAACCTCGTCATCATCATCATCATCATCATCATCATCATCATCATCAGCATCAGCACCATCACCATCATCATCATCATCATCATCATCATCATCATCATCACCATCATCATCATCATCATCATCACCACCATCATCATTATTACTATTGGTATCGTCCTTATCATTATTAATATTCTCATTATTATCATTGTTATCATCATTATCATTATTAATTTCATCGATGGCGGACTTGTTCTTGCCAAACTTGATATCAGGTTTCCTCTGCACAATTTTCTCTATCACAACTTTCTTCGAATCTTCGTTTGACTGTTTCCTTATTTCAACGCTTGCAGCATTATCTTCATCGTTATCGTCACCCTTATTAGAATCATGAAGTGTTTTTTTTTGCTATAAAATTGAATGCTTCGTTTTTCATAAGTACAATGGTAGTAGTAATTGGGTCTTTACAAACTCTACAAGATGACCCAGATGATTCAGGTAATTTCTCGATATAGAGATACCGATCAAGGTGAAACTCCAGGTTGACTTGGCTATTAGTCCACAAGTAACTTCCTGGAAACAATCCCAGCAGACCATAAAAAAGAAAAGAATTAAACTGAAATCTGGCCATAAAATTATCTGAAAAGCATCGAAATTCACCTCTGAGACAGTGGACATTGAAGGTGTTGTCTTTCGTGACCAAGAAGAATTATGTAAGCGATCATATGAATCCTAAAAAACCTGTCAGTTCCATAAAATCAATACTAGTTAATTGTTAGAACAAATTATGCTTATTTGGAACAGAGAGAGTAATTAAAAAGTAAGCAATATGAACTCATGAAATTATGATTGCTTAAATTTCCTGTAAGGTATTCATCAATGTAAAATAAAAGTGACTGCAACAATACTAGTATAACAATATTTCATTTGTAAGTACTTACTTTATAGTAGTGTACAAGCTTGACATTTTGCTCATCACCACCAATCAATGTATATTCGTCTCCCGTCACCTCTGGTGTGTTCTCTCTACGATAATCCGTCCAAAATTCAACTGCAAATGTACTGTTCATTAAAAAAAAAAAATTAAACCATATGACGGATACATAATAATGAGTCTTTTTTTGTGATCCACACAGCAAGTTTGGTTCAGAGCTGCGTTGGTCAACTCATTAATTACACAGCTAAAATCCGGTTCAAAGGGATAAGGAGGATAAACAGTTTTTTCAAGCCAGATTTTAAAAGATTTGAACTTTTGTTATGAACAATCCAACCATAGAGGAAAACATTTCCGTATCATTACATGGATAGAATTTTCAAATACAGCGATAAAAAATAATATCAAGTGCTTACTAGCAATTGGTCGGACCTGTCGTTCAAGTTCAGGAAAATCTCGAAGCATTGCAAGTGTACCGTTTATACGAAGATCAATATAACGTAACTGGTGAATTAGTATTGGTTCATATGTTTCTGCTTCGTCCTGGAAATTTACATAACCGCTTATATAACTGTTTTTACAGTACCCTGTAACTAAGAAAAAAACAATAATTACTCGATCTGTACGAAGTAAATGTCGGAAGCGATTAATCATATGTGTTCGATCCTTCTCCTCTGCGCGAATAAATGTCTATAAAAGTTATAATAGTCACAGTTATTAAAGATACATATGAAAAATAAACTTCGATTTCCTTCATTAAAACAGCACGCTATTAAGAACTGAAGCCATGTCTTCCTTTTCTTAATAATTTAACTTCCATCTACATGAAGTTAATTAGGATTAACCTTGAGTGTCCTGAGTACATTGTGTTTATTTGGCGTACCTACTTGCACGGCCAAAGCTGCACGGTAATCATGAGTTGCCTGCAAGTTGAATATTTCGTCAAAATACCTGCACAGGATTTCTGTATTATTTTTAGAACTGCTATAAGCGACAAAAATAGAACTCATCCCGCTACCCAGTTCTCCCTACGATAGGACTGACGCTGCACATAGCTCTGAAGATGATAGCTACAAGCACCAAATCGAGGCTTTATAAAATTAACGTATCGTTTTGCGGACTTCTCAAGAGAAATCATGTGAGAGTGTAAACACAAGTAATAGAGATAAGTCTCAGTAAATTTATTGTGCGAACAAAGGTGAACTATAGTTTCCTTTAAGAATTCTCTAGAAGTTTATTGCTCTTTGACTGGAGGAATTCTTAAGTAATTATCGAGAATATCATCGCTATATTCTGCTGACTAAAAAACGTAGACAAAGAAAATTTGTTCACCTGTCTCTTCTTCTCATTGAGATGAGCTTGGACTCGTTCTTCATGAACATCTTCAAGCTGCTTTTTTTGTTCCTTATTTTCTTCTTCTAACGAAGCAACCTGAGATTAAAAACGAGTAGCATCGAAATTTTTGACCTGATTAATAGCATTGAACATTTAAATCAGCACTATGAGATAGTGGGCTGTGAGCTAATATTGTAAGCAGTAAACGAACCGTCTTTTGGAATCGTGAAGTCATCTCCTTCTTAAATGCTTCAGCACCTTTTTCATCAGTTTTCTTCATCTTCTTGTAACGTTTCTCAAGATCAGACCACTCACGCATAACCTACAAATTTTATTCCTTCAAATAACAGATACACTAATTTAAATTACAACTCTATTATTCGCAGGCTCTCTGTCAACCGTAAACAGAACCGTTCACCAAATTAGTCTGATCATGTTGCAAAATCCATAGAAAACCTTGTTAATTTTAGCCCGATGTCGTTTCTCTACGCGCTGCTGAGCTTCCTTGAAGCGTTCATGTTCATTGACCGGATCAGACATCTTGAAATATGGATCTTGCATAACATTTTTGGTCGAAATATCCCTTCCTTCATCTAAAAAAAAAAACAGTCGACATGGAAAACTGAGAATTGGCCTTCAATCAGTTATAAATTAAAGCAAAAAACTGAAGCCCTGACATACCATCATCGGAATCTTCACTATATTCACCATCATCGTCATCATAATCATCATCGTCATCATCTCCAGTTTCCTCTCCTCCTGCTTGTTTTTTCTCTAGTTCTAAACCTAGCTTAATTAAAGAAAAAAAAAAAAGTACTCGTGTTATCTTTCACCAATAAAAAAGCCCATTTTATAAAACATTTTATATTCTAATGAATTTCTCAGGAATAATAAAAATAGTACGGATATCCTCAGTTTTATCATCGCTTGGACAGCAAACAAATTCAACACCAGTAAATAGATCTAATCCACAAGGCTCAAGAACTGCAAATGAACGCACTGCCATTCGCTTATCGTTAACAACCTTAAATTATAACGCTCCAAAAACTGAGAAAGAACATTGGAAGGAAACCTACGTTTAGAGTTTCCTCTAAATATTTGACTGGAATAAGAGAATTAGAAATCACATGTTAAACAACTGAACCATTAAAAAACGTGAATATAAGCTGTGAAGGCATCAGTTTTACAGACATGAATAAGCTAACCTTAGTTTTACACTGTTTATATGCAGCATCTTTCCAATGCGCATAATCATTACATAACTGACGATCATTGATATGTCCGAATCGGCAACCATGTGGCACTTGAAGTGCTTCCGAGTGGAACTCACCAACTAAATATATCTTAGAATTAATTCTTACATGGTAATCATCGCCTTCCTTATCTCTGAACTGCTTGACGTATGATCCTACATCAATGTCCAAACCAAGAATTTCTTCGCGATGAAGCGAGCCCTTCTCTCTTTAAGCCCTTCCCTCTTTACATACATAAATCAAGGGAAGAAACAAAATTATACCATCAGAAGAGAAAAACAAACTTACTAATACACTGATATGGCCTCACAGTATGTGTCCATTTACATGGTGAGCCTTCTTCACGACACCATCCAGGAATTTCTACTTCATGTGAATACTCCACTATATTTGTGACATCCAGTTTCGGATATGCCTTCAAAGAAGTATCAAATGTTTCTATTAATCGAAAGCTTTTATATAGTTCTTAAATTACTGTATTCTAACCTATATTAATTACTTGTGATTCATATTTCTCAATATTCTAGGATTATCGATGATTTAGAATTATTGATTTCTACCATCTATGAAGTGGAAACTTTAAAATTTTCAACTTTTATATTTTCACAAAAAATTTGAAATAAATCACTGAGCTTCATGGTAACCTTTATGGAATGCAAATAAGATGATATGACTTCATCTCCAATTATTACCTACTTTACAAAACTAGTACTATGTAATAGTATATTCAGTCACAAATAAATATAACTTATTTTTTATAGAAGCATCGAATGTAATGCACTGCATCTTTTTTTTTTTTGAAGTACTGATGAAACGACTTGTCAATACAGACGATTTTTCAAAAGTTGAAGTGGCGAATTCTAGAAATTATAGAAAAGGAAGAAAAGAAGTTACTTTGAAGAATGATGCTCGTTGCTAAAGAAAAAAAGGATATTGAAAGAGCGTGGACAAATAAGTGGAATAGAAAGAAACTAGAAGAGAATGCATCCATCCATTTCGTAGAAAGCTATCATTTCGTGGCTTAATTGCCAAGAATGTCACAACGCTGGGAGTACAAAAACAGTGAAAATGCAGTAAAACGAAGGAAAGCCACAAAAAAGCAGCAAACGAATATTTAAAGCAGAAAAAAATTTCAAACAATCTAAGTATTTCCTTATAGAAGTAAAATTCGCTTCAACAGATTACAAAGCTAATAGTAATACTTACATGTCGAATATTAAAAATTACTACACAGTCGAAAAATACTCTTTATTTTTGAAAAAAAAAAATGTACTATGGTAGTCATAGGAACTTCAACTCCAGCTAAGGAATTACCCGTGGCAGTAAAAACTGTTCGAAATCTATCAAGGAAAGGGAAAGAAATTGCAGTGCTTCCGACAAGATTTAGACGTAAAACTAGCGCTGTTATGATACCGAAATTTATTGGAAAAAACTATAACGCAACTAATGCCCTTCGAGCTGAATAGATCTTTTAGACATTCCATAAAAAAACTACTTCTGAAATGTTTTAAACAAAAAAATTTGGAAACGAAAATTAGAAAAATAAGGATACCTACTTTTTGGCAGTACTTTAAGATATCCAGTTTTCCACTGAGGCATGTTGCAAGAGTACTCGGATCGCTCATCCATACGCCGTTTTCACTCATGAATCTATTTCGAAAACCACACTCAAATGCGACTAGTGGAACAAACTTTTCGTGTTTTTTTTCTTTCCGTATGTCCACGCTGGTAGCAAAACTCTTAAAACAACGAAAACTGTTATAAAACAACTCCAATTACAACAGAGGTTTGTTTTCAAAAGCATTTAAGTAGCATTTCCACGATTCAGTCAAGCTGTAACACAATGTTGAGTTTTTCGTCTGCAAAAAATAGTCACCATAAACAGAAAGCCAGATTGAAATTTCAAACTAAACATATTCTACTACGAAAGAAGTTGCTAATCTATTATAGGCTGAACTCCTATTATTTTTAAATCCCTGCTGGAATCCAAGGATTGCGCTACTTTTCGTATATCACTATTTCCATTTTACGAATATATAATAGAAATTTACATTAAAATTAATGTTTAGTTGGATTTTAAACGAAGACTGGGAGACATAAGAGAACAAATTCCCATCATGGAATGTTGGTATCTATAGAAAAGCTCACACCATCACTCCATATATATATATATTTATATATATATATATGCATATATAAATGCAATTTCATGACAAAGTCGGTAAAACTGAACTGTACAGAACAAAATAATCACAAATCTTTTGCTCAGATGCTACTACAGATTAAAGCTTTCTATTTTTACAAATTGTTTCCTACTGCGCAACCAATTCATTGTAGTGACGCTAATAACTGCAAGTCAAAAAACATCAAGTTTCACTAAAAATAGTTTTCAACATAATCTTTTCTTGCTACATAAGAAAACGTGTGTATGTAAATGTTTGAGAATTTACAATTTGCAAGTCTAATTACAAAACATATTTCAAGCAACATTGGAATTCAAAATCACTTCGTTAATCTGTCATTGTCGTTATTCGATGCTTATTTTATTGAGTTTAATATCTACCTTATTTTATGGAATTTTATATTATTCATATCTATCACGTAGAAAATCCAAGTCTCTGGATTTTCTCAACTCCAGAAAACAGAAAGTTTTTTTTTTTTTTTCTAAACCTGGACAAACAAATTATAAAATGTACAAGTTACCAAACGTATTCAACTACCAAACTTTTCTCTTACAACAAGCTTAGTACCTCATTTCTTTCCACATCTGTCATTCTCTCTGTGTTCTCAACATTCTCGTCAAGCAACTCAAACATCGAAAATAATTATGATTTGGAAATACAGAAAAGGGCGTAAAAAGGAACAAACGGTAGAACGCCATAACTAGCTGAAACTAAAATATTTAATCTCTTCCACAGTCCTTACGCTTAAGCCAAATATATCATCAACCTGATTCCCGAATAACTCTAATTTCTATCCTTCTTCAAAAAAGGATAAATTACAAGGGATTCTCCGAATATGAACTTCATAGTATATTTCAGTGCTTCATCAATTTTTAGTGTTTCAAAAAATAAATATATAAAACAGACCTCCATACATGCATATAATGACAACTGCATGAGCAACATCAGGGATGCCATTAAACTACCCGCGGTCATCTTCCTGCAAATAAACAAATAAATAAATGAGGAAAAAAATTTAAGAAACCACAAATTCAAATAGTGGGAATGCAGACGCATTTGATACCGCTATTAGAAACACAGGCTGAAAAAAAAAAAAGGATGTCGACTACAATAAGCAACAATTCAACTACTCAGTAACAGGAAAATACTGTCTGCAGGAATGAGAATTAACTCATATAAAGTAGAAGAATAAAACTTATTCCCACTATTTAAATCTTAACATTTAGAACATTCAATGAGCCCTTCATAACTTTCTTTTTTAGTAAAACGGCAATGATTATGGTCACGTCACTTTACATAACACTCATAATTTTTATTTCAGTCCCTTAAAATGGAAAATCTAACTGAAAACCAGATAATCGACAAAGAAAGTTGAAATGAATTAAGCAATATACTTAAAGTGCAGCTTAAGAAAAATACTACAGCTCCATACCGTGATAGTTTAAAATCAAGACATTGATTCAAATGCAGTAAAGGGACAGAAATGCTGAGGGGTAAGTTAGGCAAAAAATAATTATAAACTAAAATTAATGGGAAATCAAAACAAATTTAATTCTTTTCGGCTTGTAAAGAATAATAATTAGAAAATTTTATTACAAACGCATATTATCCTAAAACTAGGCTTTGCGAAAATGACATGAAGCTTATAGAACACAGCGTAGCCAATGCTTTACGAATAGCAGGAGCAAATGCTTACTTCTTTGTCGGGTAACGCAAAGCCAGTAGGCAATAGCCCATATCTTAATGCAAGAAAATCCGTCTGCTTTATATAAATGAGCCCAGAAATGACAACATTACTACTAGCAGACGATCAATAAATATATACATATATATAACTTGAGCAACAAAACATCACAAAAAACGAACTGCACGGCCCAGGAATTTCTCTTTCAGTCACACATTCTGAATTACTTGCAATGAATAATTAGAAACAGTTGTAAAATGGATGCTATCGAACTTTATCTGTGTCATACAAAACAAGCAAAGGAGCAAAGAAATGAAATGCCACGCTGCTTTATTATGCATATCCTTAAAAAATGCTTAATGATACAGATGCCACAATATCTATCACCATTAAAAAAGAATGGAAAAAGAAAGAAGGAGAACGATATGAATAAGGAGAAAAATGAACAAAAGGTGTTGAGAAATAAGAAAGTCTGCTGAAGTCAATTTCAGTGGCACCCTTCCTTCTCTTCTCCTTTCTTTCTACCTTTCCTAGCGACAAAACCACTCTGTTTCGTTTTCGGTTTATTGAATTGCTTTCCAGTCCTCGTTACCTATCCAGAAGAGTTCTTACCTGGAACTGAATTAGAACCTATCTTACACCTTATCTAATTGAATTCCAGTTTTCTATATTCAGTTAAATTCAGTGGTGATATAAACCGCAACTGCACTAATGCCTAAGTTGTACTGCTGAATTGACGAAACAACTGAACTGTTGATAACCCTTAAAATCAATAGCACGAAGGAAACTGAGTATGAAAATGAAATAATAATAGATCAAGAGGTAAAAGCAATCCATTTGGTCAAGAGATGAAAGAAATTCATTATCCATTTGTGAAACGATGAAAAACATATTGTAAGAGCGGGACGCATAGAAATGAAGAGGACCAAAAGTAGAAACGGAAACGGAAATGGTAACGGTAATAGCATATATGTCACTTGCGGATATGTCACTTAAAACGAAGACAGACACTATTTAAAAAAACATTCGAAACCTCTATCTTCCTTTGTATGCAGCGTAAACGTGTTGCGCCTGCTGTTTGCATAGTGCACCTTCCTTTTACACAGCCTTCTCACAAGAGCACAACCCTACTGTATCTTTTGCAATATTCCTCGATCACTACTTATCGCCACTCCGGCAATGCTAAATATTAAATAACCTTCTCTTATTCCGTATTGGGTAATGCTAAAAGTAGCGGTGAAGATGGATTGAAATGATCTCCAGACTGGATAGGATGCAACTGATTGAGCTAGCTTTCATTTGTTGGGTTCATCATATCCGCGACATTATTTCCTTTACCTTCCATCATTCTATACATCACCTATTTCATAACCCTGATAACCTCAATTTTAATTAAGTAGGAATGCAATCTTCTCGCTACTTCAGTGAAATAGTTAAACTATGCTTCACTTTTAAGTTGCAGTTCAAATTCCGAAAAACTCATTGGAATTTCGTAAAATGCTTAAAGATGTTATAACTACAATTAAACACTTCGAATTATATGGCAAAAACTGACAAGCTAATGAACTGTACCACTGCTTGCTGCTCACAAAATTTACATTTGAAAAGCGTTATCCTCTCTTCTATATAAGGGTTTGATTACTGTAGAATTCAATCACATCTAGAAATTTTCACAATATTTTAACCATAATTTTTCCATCATAGCACATCGTTTTTTCAGTCTGCCCATGCAACTTTCGTAAGCTCCAGTTTCTAGTTCTTATATTGTGTTACTAAAAGTCTTATTTTTCTAGCATAACTTTTATTAATCCGTGAAAGGAACAATAAAGTATTTGCGGGAAAAAGTACACAAAAACTATCATGATCATATGACAAGCACATGCGATAAGTTCATCGTTATACACTGAGTTATTTTGCTTCAAATACGGCAAATCCAATAAAAGATGAGTCTAACCTAAAAGCTTTAGTGCTTTCGTACTGAGGTAACTTCATTCGAAAAATTTTCTCAATCTGAAATCTTGAAGAAACCACATCTTTATGCTGCGATTACTATAACTGATGACAAAATTCAAGTTCACGATAACTTCAAACCGCCTTTTGAATATTAAAAAACACTGATATCTCATTCTTCGCTTTTAACCAAAAAATGCATCCTTAATGTAAAGAAACAAATCCAGTTCCATTTTCGTTTTTTTTTCAAAACTATTATTAGCTTAAAGGATGGAGAAAAATGCCTATTACCATGCATACCGACACAAACATTGGCTTATCATTCTTCTTAAAGTACTATTTAAATAATTATTAGAACTTTTCAGTCGCTATTTTTGGATGTCAACGGGAATTTCATATGAAACTCGAGTAATTTCGAGACATCAGAATAACTCTACGAAAAGGAGTAACAGAGCAATTTGATTCAGTGTTAGAGTTTGAGAACAGAGTTCTTATTTTCAAAAACCACTAACTCATTTTTTTTTTTACGAACTATGTACGAAGCAGAAGGAGTGGAAAGGCGACAAGAGGACGAACGAAGTATATCAGCAAACATTTGGGTAGGTATGATGTAGAAAAAAATTGAATAAGGTAATACAAGATAGAAGATAAAAAGGAAAATGATTAAATGAGTGCGGGAGCAGAAAAGTAAAATTACTGACTTTTCTATTACAAAATATGACAAAAGAAAAGATAATATACAAGAGGAAGACAAATATTTGAAAAAAAGCGAAAGTAAACATTTCTTATTAGCAACGCTTATATTTATCTACAAAAAAGGTCCTAAAAAATCCTCCTGAAATTCATGATTGATAGACAAATTAAATATAAAGATGAGACACAACAAACTTCAAGTTATTGAAAAGATAAACTGATTTTTAAAACTGATCTAAGTTGCGAAGCAACCTTTTTAATCCAAACACCAAATTTGAAAAATCTTAGAAATGAACATGAACTACTGTCCACCAATTCACTCCATCCAATCCTTAAATTCATTTTTTTGTTCTCATCAGAACTGAGTTGATTTGATTTTAGAAATATAGGTTCCAAAACAAAAACTACTGTAACATAAATGGTAATTTAAATATTTGCGATGATACTCCCTAGCTAATAAAAAGATGTTCCGCAGCGCTTCCTTGCAACAACTAAGAATAATAAGCCGAAAGTACCACCCAAATAAAGTATATAATGACATATTAGGCGAAAATTTTAGCAAGATGCTAGATGAAAGTAAGGTCCAATCATTTCAGCTTTTTATCACTTTTTACTTCCAAGAATACGTACAACTTGTTTTCCATATTGCAAATTTTATAAGATAAAAAAAGTGTTTGAATTCAAGGAGTGAAATTCTCTCAAAACAAAACATTTGAATCACAATAAAATAGAAAGGTATTTGAAAGAAGTAGCTGATGTTTTGCTTTTAAAAGGAACTCTAAGGGTACGTGAAAATCCTCAGCACATCTCATCTGCCAACCATGTGAAAATTAAATGGAACCATAAGTGATGGACTTCTGCTCTGACAGCTTCAACCGAATCAAAGGCTCTATTGTATATAATACAACAACAGTGATATCCAGCCTAATTGGTTAGTGAATTAGGATACGAGATAACAAAGAGCTTACTATTCTATGTATCTGGAACCCGGTGCTTTAGAAAAGTATCTGCAACGAAGTAGATGCATAGCTGAGCTAGAGCAGTACAATGAATAAAGCAGATTAAGCCCTCATGATATGATAATGGCTACTGATGAAACTGACAATTTTTCAATAAGGGACTTCCTTTTAGTAGGACAAGGAATGAAAATAACTAACTTATATTAAGAGATGCTGGAAACGATACGTTGAATGTCGGGTACACCCACTGTAAACTGCTAGGAAAAGTTATATCTAAGTATACAACAGCCGTCTAAAAAAATTAAGCGACATAATTCTTCACCAATTATCATTGCATGTTTGCACACTTTTCAGTGATTTCTTCACCTCTTTACAGTGAGAAAATCAAAAGTTACTTACGTCCAGAAGTCGTTACTTAATTCCTTGAAGATAGGGTTACGTCATTATTTATGTGAAGCTAGTTACTGGCTACTAAGAGTATAACTTAGGTAGAATTTGGAACGTAGAAAGTAGGGAATATGATATGCAATGGTATGTAGAGCAAACAGTATAACAGTGACGAAGAGAAGGGAGATAGCGCTGTAGACGGCAAAACGAGCATATGGACCGATACCTGTTTTGAACAAGCACCAACCAGCCAGTCAATCTTTGTCGACTCTCCCCACTTTACGATGAGTCTTCTAAGGCAACTTTTGTGTGTATAAATAATGATAACTAACGATTTATCTAACATCGTGAAGTTCTCGAAGCTTGTGTCGAAATAAAACAAGAGATCTTCACCCATGGAAACCTGCAGTACAGAACTTCGAGTGTAACCAAATACATCGAAATACGTGTAAATGAGCACCCACTACTCAATTTTTCTATCAGCCTGTTTTAAAGGCTTTCTAATGACGACATTTCGGTAAGAAAGAAAATTTAGTTCAACGATGATGACACCCAGCGTCGAAACATTTTGGATATGAGAAAAATTTGCGTCCAGCTAAAAGTAGTATTTAGTAGTAAGTCCAGAAACATTGTGCGATAATCCCCTCACACATACTCAAATTTGGTCGATAAAGCAAAGCAACTTGTTTTACTGTAACAAATTAAAAACTGTAAGGAAACAGAAAACATACAGAAATACAATGAAGTTTAGAAAACAGGCAAAATATACAGTAAGTCAAGTCGACAGTAAAGTAAAATATACAGTAAAGTCGCTTTCTACAGATACTTCCATATCCAATGGGAAATGTTTATAGGAAAATATGATCGATGGGCTCTAAAATTTGTAACTACGAATGGCAGTGACAACAGAGCACAGTAAAAAGGTATACAACAGAAATTGCGAGGAATTTTGATGTGCTGTGCTGTTCAGATATGGCACCAACTGATGGTGAAAAGGCTGTAACAAGTGATAAGGTTCGTGATATGGGGAGCTGATAAGGATTGTAAAGGTTACAGATTTCAAGTGTAATAGTAGCTGAAAATATGGGTGTTCACTGAAGCAGAATTTTACAAGGACTGGGGAAATTAAAAACTTGAGTACCATGCCTTTACCGTTTATTCTCAGGAACTAACTGTTAAAGAGATGAAAGTAGGTAATAGCATTCATTCGCTAAATTCCAAAAATTTAATGAAAATGTTATCTTCAAGTCGAAAAATTTTAAAGGAAAAAGTCGATAACAGAGAAATAAAATAAGGGTAAAAGATAAATCTCATGATGCAGGAAGAGTTAAGGAATTTTAGTTAAATTAAATTAAATTCTCTTAATTTCGAATTAGATCAGCTGAACACTTCATTTCAAATTATTAAATCTATTGGCTTGGAGGAACTGGCGATGTGGGTTGCGTGAAAGTGCCAAACTTCCCGCTCATAAGATCCCATACATGAAAGGCGTTGGTTGATATAAACAGTAAAAAATAGCCATGGAAGTTGGAAGCCACAAAGAGTGTGCAATAACTCACCTGCTGAATTAAACAGCTCTGAAAATGAGTAGCGTTTGAGCGGGAGGTTTATACTCAACCGTTGCATGACCTGAGATTGTTGAAAAAAAAAAAAAGGGGAAATACTCAATCAAATAAGGTAAATAGGAGGGGATGATGAGTAACAGGGAAAAACTGACAACAAAATATAAAGGATGGATGAAAAAGACAGTTTGAAGAAATAGCTATGTAGTGGAGGAGTTAAATCTAGAACTGTTACCTGTCTCCCATATCCTCTCTCTCTTTTTCTTGCTAATTACTAATTCAGTGAAGCAGGAAAATGTAAAGCGTCATGGCGCAACATGAACGTGAACAGACATCTATGCTGATGGTTATGAAACGAAAGATATAACAATTTACGTACATCATATCATTAATAACAACCTCTGGAAAGAGAAGAATGGAAGTTTTCTTAGTTCTTAGTTATCGCTCCCCCGCAGGAAAGCAATTCTGAGAGCTGTTCCTTAACATTCGATGTTCCTTACCCCGCACTAAAGTCACTAATTGAACCTGGAGAAAATGTAACAAAATACTAAAAAATACATTGAGCATTATGCAACAAGATAACTGAGATTTCAGCAGCGAAAACTTTCCATCACTACATTAAAAAAGATCGTTGGATTAAGGTCGCATTCGATGGGATAATTGGACACGCAGTTCACGAAACTTCTCAATATTACATGGAATTATATACAGATAAAAAAAATCTTATGCCTACCAATGCAAAGAAACTTCTAAATACTAAAAAAAATATCAGCAGAAAATTCGCGGATATTGATTTTCATTGATACAAGAAAATGTCAAATTTTAGTCCAATAATTCGAGCCATTCAACATCTAGAACTAATCCTACAGAATCAGCCTTTATATTCTTGAGCTTAGTAAACAATAAAGATTATCACAGATGTATTGAAATGGCTCATTCTTTCAAGCATCCCAAGCAAACATTTTCTGCTCATTCCTAGAATCTTCGTAATTCAAGAATTCTTTTTTCGATATCGTGACATCAATTATTACTTTAAAAAAAGTATGTATAACATACACTTCCGTTTCTCATAAATTTTTATACTTTAAGTTGTTGTTCAATAGTTGTTCAGTAAAATTTCATTCTTCTCAAAAAAAAAAAAAAAGACCAGGCTGTTAGGTGAAGTAAACATATTGAATAAAAAGTTTATCGTGTAAATATTCCTGAATTCTGTCGAAGTAAATGCGTAAACATAAGACGACTGAATCAGTGAGATTGCGGAATGATAGTTATAACTTCATTACAACGCAAAACAGCAATTCCTGGCAGCCTTTCACGCGAAAGATTCATAACCATCACAAACTTAAGTAGCAGTAAAGCACAAGTTACGGCCACTAATGGCAACCACTCCTGTTGATTTTGCAAAATTTATTTCTTCGAATGCATAGTTTTCTATGCGCTTTTCTTGAGGATTTTTTTATTAAAATAGTAAGTCGAAGTTTCCAACGTACTTTTTAGGTGACTTTTTATAAAAAAAAGTCTAACAAATTTATACTGATTTTCAAATATCCAGCTGCTACTGTGAAGAACTTTCAATTTACACTAACTTTCTGAAATTTGTCGCCAAACTGCTATTGAAATAGCGCAGTGCTGAGGCGAACAACCAAATTGTTGGGTACAAAGCAGTAAAAAAAATGATAAATCATTCTCACAATTGTTTAGTTCTCTACCTTTCTTTCAGACGGATCTTGAATATGAATATTGTTCTCCACCGCAGAACAAAAATATTAAGGATATTCTAACCGATGGGTTTCCTCAATTTTTTATTCCCACCGAGAACCACAAAAATTTCACTGCAATTTCCCACAGACAAGGACTTTACCTCTTATTTAAAGCAAATCTATTCAAGCAAAGGACATAATTACTAAGTACAACGTGGAAAGTTCGAAAATACTCCAATCAGTTGAACAGTTAGATGTATGTAATAAATACAATCAAATTCCAATTTCAATGAAAGCTCTCAAACCATATTTTGACAAGAAAAGGAGGGAGTAGAAACGTACTTTTCAAAATTTTTTAGAAAGTTAATGAAAGAATCAAAGATTTTTCTGCAGTTAATAACAATTAAAAGATTCTGTCGTAATAGTAAATGAAACAAAATTCGTTTTCAGAGCCTGCTGGGAAAGGGCAAGCTAAGAAATTCCAGTAAATTGGTGATGACATTAGTGCAGAAGCAGAAGGAACACAATTCCATGACTGCTTTATAACTGTCTGCTCCAAGAAAGCTTTTTTTAATATTATATTTCGGAAGCGACCTATTTCTAAAATGAGAAATTTTGCACTGTCCTCAACAAGAGCCATAATAGCTATAACGGTAGCTATAAAAAACATGATTCATCGTAAAAAAAAAAGGGTAAATGTGAAACACAGAATTGTTTGAAATCCAATACAGTGCAAATTATTTTCCTTATCTGAGAACAGAAAGTATTTTTCAAGTGTTTTTTAAAAATGATGAGAAAAACAGAATGCCAATCTTGTTTGAAATAGACGAAAAAACAATGGAATAAAGACGAGACTTCCATTTATTGGATACTTGCAAATGTTTTCATTAAAAGAAAGAAAAACGCAGCATTGTTCAAAAATTGAGATGAACAAATTTCTATCTTTTCCTTAGTGTATGATTCACTCGCTCACATGCCTATTAGCACCTAATTAGAAAACGGAGTCCAGAAAAAAAGATTTGACGATAAATATTGATATAAATTTAAGTTTTAATAGCGCTACCACGTGGTTTTGGTAAGCAGTATAATTTCTTTTTCCTTTCTAAAGTGAAGGAACAGCAGACACGATGGACTTCGATGTCTCCAAGAAAAAATTTTTTTGAAGAGCGCTTGGATAGAAATTAAAACTTTTTTTTTTCCTCCAACATTAAACCACATTCACCACGTACTTTGATTATAATTTCCTAAAAACTGAAATAATGCAAGGGAGTATTCCATTTCAAGTTACACTCGAAGATGCCAGACAGGCATTTTTTTTTTCCTATCTACACTTCAAAAATGTTTAAGTTCTTTTTTCTCTTTAAAATTTGACCGAGAATTATTCATCAAGGTTCACGAACGCTATTTTAAAAGCAGGTACTTTTTTCTCGAACATGATACGATAATGATTCTAGCCGTTCAAAAAAACCGTGGAAATTTTCATCAGCTTTCCTACATTCTTATTCAAGTAAATCAGGACTGTGAAGTTCGGTGAACAGATAACCCTATTTCTAAAGTGTTTAAAAAGGTAATTAAATACCAATCTGTAAACTTTTCGGAAGGTTGTGATCCACTGCTCAAATACAAGGTTTCCTTGCAACGATGGAGGAAAATCTGCAGGATTTTGTATGTTTTCTTACCTTTCTAGTAGCTGTAAGACCAGGGTCTAAATTTAGGCAGCCAGAATAGTGGTATAGAAAAAAGAAGTCACTTTACCTTACTGTTGTTATACAAAGTTCAACTACGGTGCAACAGCGATAGGATGGGGAATAATAATATACATTAATGGTAGTTTCAAAAGATAATTACCTTTCCAGACAATGGATTAGTCAAAAGTTCAAAAAGTAAAATGAGACGGAACGATATAAATGACATGTGGAGGAAGCAAGCCATCCACTTGCAATGGGAAACATATCATTTATTTCTATACCGCCACTAAAAATAACGTTTCTAAAGGGTACTTTGGCATTTCTTAGAAGTGAACTCTCTCTACTTCAGCTGGTGACTCATCTCTTATTTGTTCGTGATCTAGTATTTTAAAAAATGTTTTTTTTTTTTATCTAGTATTTTGAAATACTAACAAAAATCTAGTATTTTAAAAATACTAACAAAAACAAAAAAAGGGCACAAACTGTATCGTATCTTTGCTTTATAAGCAGAAATTTTTAACCACTGTATTTTAATCTCCTGTGGATTTAATTTTGTCTAAGCTACTTTACATGCTATTTTACTTTAATGAACCATTTTCTGCGTATATGTTTTATGATGAGGAAAGTTTTATCTCGCCTGACCTAAATTATACTGTGTTCCTGGAAATGGGTAACATTAAATAATGCTACCTCAGAGTTGGAGATATTGGGGCATAACAACATAATACCGTTATCGATCAATCTAGAATAATAGCCAGCTTTGCAATACTACTTCCGTTTAGCTTTTCTGGACCTGTTTATAAAAAGCAGGATTGAAACAATCATATGAACATTTAAAGAATTCCAAAGCGATAGATATACGAAACAGCTGCTAGGTGATATATTCCAAACAAATGAATCTCACACTTTCCTTATCCATGAGAGGGGTCAACTCACACGTTGCGCAGGGAGAGAAATTTGAGCTAGGACTACGCAAGTCACATCTAACCAGTCGGTTTGGCCCGAGATGGATTCGAGAAAAAAAGCTAAGACGACTACTGGGTGAAAACAACGATGCCAACTAGCACTGCACTGCGGGAAGTAATAGCAGAAACGGAAAACCGCTGCTGTTGCTGCAAGTGATGATAGTAAGCAATAATAGTAAGAATGAATTAGGGATAATACAAATTGAGGAGGGAGTTGGAAATGTAAGTAAGAGACACGCAGAGAACGATACGATAGGAGGAGATGTCACAGCTGGCATTCACTCGAATGCAAAATAACCTGCAGAAGAGATAATTCAGTAAGACAACGAGAGGATGCGTGGCGCATGAAAGTTTAGAGAGCGACTTGCAGTGAAAGAAATTCCAACAACAAAGATTACGAGCAAGGGTGTGGAACATGCAGAAATGCAGTTGCGGTGCAAGCAAACCTTCGTGAATGCAGCTCCAGAAGCACAGCAGAGAACACTTTCCACACGCACAACATCGACGTACTTTACATCCACGCACGTGCAGTGAAGAAAAAGTGTCTGTGTCTGTATCTGTCTGTTCTCTCTGCTTTTTGCTTGTGAATGTGTTTGCGTCTGCTCGGCATGCAACGTTCTAATGTAGCGTGAATTTATACGGTTGCTGTAACCGATATTGTAGTCATCTATCTCGTAGTAAGAAGAACGCTGCAATCCCTGACGTACTGCTAAAGCCTCTATCGTATATTCACGTGTGTAGCAATAAGCAAAGCATTATTCATAAGTGAGTAGCGTTCTTTCGACTCTGCTTTTCCGCGTAGCACAAGCCTGCTTGAAGGCTTTCAAGCTTTTGATGAACTGATATAGCAATGGTGAGTGAATCTGAGGAAGGGTGCTGCATGCATGTTTTGAGAAGACTAGAAAAACCTTCGGGAAGGAAGCAGGTCAGTGATACGTGCCGGAAGTTTTTTAAAGCTGTAACATTTTTATCCCATTCGATTGAACGCACCCTTTTCTTAGCAAACGGCAAAGTAGCAGAAGTTGCTATGATCGTTTTCCGATTGCGTTTGTAACGTAAACTCGATTAGGAAGTAAGTAGTCCCAAGGAAAGATCAGAAAAATTGAATAGTAGGCGAACTTGTTCTGAGAAATTCGGGTAAGGGGGAAGCCTGTATTATTAACAGACAAATCGACTATTTTCCAACTTTGAAAGGCTTCCAAAAAAAGACATTTGCCTGGAGTGGTAGGCCATTAACACATTTGTTAAATCCTAAATTCAGAGTTGCCCATTTTTTAAACGAATTGAAGGAAGAACAATGTTTTCATGATCTCGCCGCAGTTGCTGATATGTGTTAAATGTTCAGTCATTTGGATTATTACAGGCTTTAGCAGTAAGTATTATGGAGATGAAAACTTAAGGCGTAAATGATACTGGGTGTTTTCATTATATCAAAAACTTAATTTCCAGACGTAAATGGGAGTCGGATCTTGAAACTTCTTATTACTTTTAGATAAAATCTTTCGGTATTTCGCCAACAAACATATTATTGTTTTTGTTAAATAAGCTCTAAACAGACAACGTTCATTTACACAACTTTCACTTTTGAAAGTATAGCTTTTACTTTTTGTAAACCTTCTGTATACCCTCAGCGCTTTTTTCTGTAAAAACATAATTCTTTTTCAATAACGGCAAAGCAATCTATTAAAAAAAATACTTTATTAAGATTTATTGTCTATTTTTTGCAAACAGTGAAGCTCTAATCCTCTAATTTAGCTATGGAGACATTATATCTTTCAATTTTACTTAATATTTATCATATTTTCATGCTAACTTGATAAAGTATTGGTAAAGACGTGTCTGATAAACTTGTATACACGCATAGAATAATTTTTGTAAGGCAAGAAGAGAAAGTAACCTAAGGATGAAATATTTCCTTTTAAATAACGTCAGCTAACATCAAACCAGCATTCAGCACCGTTATTTAAAATCATTATATTAATTTTTATTCAGTTAATTTAGTTAATTTCGGCTTATCATTGTGAGAAATTCATTTTTCTTGATCCATCTTTGAGATCAAATACTATTCAGGACCTAATACTCATTCAGTTCTCGTTCTATTAAATTTCTTATAATTTTCATTTGTATCCAAAATATTATTAGTCACCAAATTAAATTTCACTTATGAACCCCTGAAGTCTGTTTTCTGCTGTATTATAGCAGCATTATTCTAGAGACCAACTTTTCTGCTACTATCGCAATAATGTCAAAGCTTTCTTCCAGCTTTTCTCTCCTATTGTTCGAGACCTAATTTTTTAAGGACAGAATTTTTTCAGGAAATTTGATAAAAGTTACGGTTTCGTTAGCAATGTCTATTTTTAAATGAATCCGTCTCATGATCTGTAAAATTAATTTTGGAACGTGTTATCCTAATGTCTATAAGAGAATTTATAAAAAATATGTTTTATTTATTGAAATATTAAGGAAAAATTACTTTAGAATGAATTTCTTCCAGCATTTAGCAGCTATAATGATATGCTATGTGTTTTTGAATTGAGATATAAAAATGAGAAAATTCATTATTGAAATCCTAAATTTGACAAAATAAGAAATTCTTTTGAAATACCCAGTATTAGGCCTTTTCAGTGACTTGTTCAATCTTAGCTATTTATTTTGGATTTTAATCCAGAAAGGTAATATAAATTCAGTTCAAAAATTCATTGTTTTTTACTAGAAATCAGTCATAGTTTGCTGTTACTCAATTTCTTTTTTTGATGAATGTTGGACAAGTGAATTATCAAAATTTTGTTGTCTACGTTTTGTTGTCTCACACTATAAAATTTCGTCCAAATAGCTTATTTAAAAAAATATTGCTTTTTATAATTGAGAGAAAATAAGGGAGCAATAAGTTTTGTAATTTCTCCTAGCGAAATAACTTAAGTTTTAAGTTTTCCTTCATTACTTCTCAAAGAAAAGGAAAAACCTTGAAATGTTGTCTATTTCCGTGTATTTTTGTATGTAGGCTTGATTAGTAAAGTGAGAAGGATTTTAAGTACCATCTAATAATTAAAAGAAACCGTATTGCCCTGAAAATCTTCAGCTTTTTGTTATTTCGTTAAGAATTTTAAATAGCACAGACCTTGCAGTAGCATGCCAAGTTTCATTTTTTAACTAGCAACGGAAAGCATGCTTTTCCTTCTTTCCTCCCGCCACCTTTCTTTCTTCATTGTAATTTCATTTAAGATGTACAGGAAGTGATGGTGACCAGATGATGATTATCATTCGAAATGGGGTTTCTTTAGAGGTAGTTGACAGGGAATTAATTGCTCGTTATAACACCTTTACCAGCTGTGAATATTGGACTATTAAAATTCACTTCATCGAAAAAGAATTTAAACCGCAATTTTTTATATTAAGAGATCCTCACTCTAATTCAAAGACATCAAAGCGTTTTTCTGTCATTTTTTCTGCAGAGAATTCAGAAGTTTGGTGAGATTTAAAATTTCACAGCAATGAAGTATTTGTGGCTCAAATTAGTATCATCTTCTGTTATTCATAGAAAATATTAAAGTGGTAGGTGGACATTTTATCTCTTGCCTTAACAATCTGCTCAAATTTAGATCACTGCTGAAACTTCTCAACATTAATTTTTGTCTGGTAACACTACATTATTGCAATTTCTTTTCTGAAATGCTACTAACTGCAATTTCAACCAATACTTCTTTAGAACGCTTGTATGCTTTACCGACTGATTTGTTTCATATTGCAATTCTTAAAAATGAATTTTATTTCAGTTGCTGAAAATCCGTAGTTAAGGTTCTTATTTTACTGTTTACGTTAATACAACCACTTCTGGGAATATCTTTTCATCTATTCAACTACGTTCGAAGGAAAGAGATAGCTTCAGAAACTTTGTAACCCAAATTTTATCAAATACTTACGATATTACATGCATCAGATTTATTGTAATAACAATCTAGATTATGTAAAGTCATATTTTCTACAAATCAAAAGATTTTCAGAAATCAATGAAACATCGAGACGTTCAACTACTTCGAAGAAATGACACCATAAAAAATATTGCAAAGAAGCATGAAAGAAACAAAGATGTCGACTGGAACTGAAGTCTTCTGAATAAGTTATTTGAGTTAATATTGTCTGGATCGATCTTTAGATGATGATATTACATTCTTCTCATGTCACAAAGATTTCAATGAAATTCCGAAAATTCACTATGCAAAAATTTCTTAGTTTCTCAATGAATTATATTCCGAAACGGCAAAAAAAATTAGCATTATCCACACCCCTTGATGAGTAACATTTTGTATCATTGTGGTGAACGTTCCAGGCATTAAAAATTTTTTTTTCAGAATTCATATAACGGATGTGACAACAAGCTAAGTAGTTAGGTGTAAAGTTTAGAAAGTCAACTCTGTCATTAATGAAAAAACCGGGTCAAGTTTTTCGTTCTGTTTTTTCTTAACATTACGCTCCATACGGAACTGCAAAATTCTTCCTTTTCCAATAAATTTTTGGTCTTATCCTAATTTGATACTTTGCTCGTACTGTTTTGTCCTTGAATGATATTGATATTTATTGCAAGAGTTTTGAAAAGAAATGATGCATTCAAATATAATAGTGAAATAGGGATTTTAAAAAGTTCGGGTCGATTGCAACTCAAGTTTTCGGGGAAACTTCAATTGGTAGACAAGACTTCTCGGGAGGAAATGAGAAATCTAAAATATCAATTTTTACTATCTTTTTCAGTATTTTCAAAAGAAATCTAAATTTCGCTTACTTCCAAAAAATGAAGATTGTTTTAAATATCGTTAAATTATTATACTTATACATCACCAAATGAAAATAATAAGATAATTGTTCCGAAATTATTTTCATGAATTCTAGAGAATTTCAATTTAGAGAATGCACAATCCGTACGAAAATTTGGTCAAAGAGCTTTAGAAACTTATTTTAATAAGGATTGTAAAATTAGTGTCAGTTATCATCAAATAAATTCGAGCAAAAAGGATCTTGTCTTACCAATAGCTTACTTTTTCCATAGAGTAAGAAATTTTTGTGAATTGAATTATGCTCTATTATTTTTGTGAAGACTTTTTTGGCTTTGAAATAATATGGCAATGCAGTTGTTAGACAAAAAAAAAGACTTGGGGAAACCGCGGATGTGAGCTCACCGATCCGTCATCGTAAACATGGAAACGATTCACATGAGCTAAAAAATAGCTAACGGAACCATGACTGCTTTAACCTAACGATTTATGGATTAATAATATTTGGAATACAATATCATTACTGTTTTAAACTTTGTTTCAACAGATTTCCTTCATGTTTGTCATTTCCTCTCAATTCAATCAAAAGATCTTTTCCGGAATACAGTGGCAACTGTTCCAAGCAGTACAAGCAGTATTTCACTTGCAGAAGATCGCAATCATACATTTCCTGTATCCAAATTGGGAGCTCTGGCTTGCAAAAACTGAAATGGTCTAAAAGCTTTCTTTTGTTAAATCAGTAACCACTGCAATTATTCAGGATAACAATAGAACAAGTGACTGTGTTATTGATATAATATAATATTATATATATATATACTTCAGAATAAATTATGTTTACAATAAATTTTAAAAATTATAATTATAAAAATTGTAATTATAACAAATAAAAAATACTTCAGAATAAATTCCACATTCATTCTTACGTAATACCATTTTGCTCAAACAAACTTGATGTTGAATTCTAAACTTGTTTTTCACTCTCTTGATTTTCTTTTTTGTTTTTAACTTTCACTTTCCTCTGGAACGATACTTGGAAACACGATCACAATTGAATTCTAGCTAACCTAATATTGCAGCATATGTATGTCACAAAGTAGGCAGCGTACATGACCGCACCTCCAGGTCATTTCTTAGGTTAGCTGCATGAAAATTACGGTAGTTTAATGTAGGTAGCACAGTTACACATATTCTGAATATCTTCAAACAAAATGAGATATTAATGCCAATACGAAATCATGAGTGAAACAATCGACAAAGTTGAATAAAGTCGCTTAACGAGTGCCTTTTTCCAGGTTTGTTTTTGATTTAATCTTTTAAAATTCATTGCAAACTTTCTCTGGATACTACTCACTGCAGTATGACGAAAATTGTAAAACGAAGTGTTTATGTGATTTGAGATCATTGTTTCCTGCATCCTACCTTTTACGCTAGAACAAATAATTTGAAATGAATCTCAAAAAGATATGGTAGTCTAACATTTGGACTAAACAAAAATGAGTAAATAGATAATTTACTTCATACTACGGAACTGCCATATCCCTTCCCTAGAAATTTAACACATCTGTGTCAGTTAAACTCACTTGTGCATTATTTTCCTTTTAAACATCTTTTGGAATAATTTCCAAAACTGGTAAGCAAAATTACCCTGGTTTTAATCAAATCACCTGGAAATACATATGAGTATCACTCTTAGGCAAACAAGAACACAAAGCAAATGATACTGTACCAAATCATCAATTTATACCCAAAAAATACCGAAACCCTAATGCAACAAAGTGTGATTCTTGGATCCAACAAATAAATTCAAAATAACGGCTAATGAGAAAATTACAGTAACAATAACCACATACAACGTTCCAAACATGGAGAAGAAGTCTCCCTAACCAGTAGCAAACATTTGGTTGAACATATAAAAATTGACAAAACTAAACCCTCCGAGTTCCACTTCAAACACTTTATGTGATTCTTTTTAAATTAACGCTCTTCTCTATCCATTTCTTTAGATTTTCAAGTCTAGTAAAATCAAACTAAGCCAATCCAAAATGCATACAAAACATATGCCATAAATTTATACAGAACTGTTAACATAGTAATTTTTGGATTCCAGAAATGAAAGAAGCCATCGGTATTGAATTCGAACTTCATTTTTAAACAAAATTCTGGTTCAAAGGAAGGTATGAAGGAACTATCGAAACATGATAACAGTATTTTAAGCATTATTACAGCACTTCTGTTTCAGAGCTTTATAAGAAAACGGAGATTGAGAATAAAATACAACTACACGTAATTTCCCAATATGCTACTTTTTTTGGAACACCAACTGGAATAAAGAACTAAATAAGATGGATAAGGAAGACGTCAAATTTAAAAAGACACATACGGCAATAGATAATTACAATTAACCAAAAAATTAATGAAGAAGCATTTGAGCTTTTAACTTACTAATTATCCTATCTTTTTCAACAAGTTCCTTACGTAAAGCATCATTTTCTTCAAGAAGTTGCTGTACAAAATCGCTGTCCTCCATTTTCTGGAACTATCAAATTTCAAAATGTTTTTCAAAATCATTAATAAATGCAAATGAAAAATGCAACAATCAGGGAGCATACCATTGAGGTCGATTTATCGGTTTCTTTCCTTGAATTCTCTTGAATTGTTTCTCTTGAATTCTGAAAAAAAAATTTGGATCTATAACAACTGGTGGAGAAAGTAGTCAGCAGGACAGTCTTACTGAACTTTGGATAAGGGAGTGATAAGATGGCGACACATCAAGCTTAAAAACGAAATAAGTTGATGGTGTTATCTAAGCATCAATGAATTGGAAGGAATTAGTAATGAACACACCTTATTTAAGTGTTAAAGTAACAACTTGACAGTCATACTTTACGCTACTTTTTTAATTACAAAATGAGTGCAAACTGCTGGGATGTTTATTCTCACAATTAAAAAATTCAACAAAGAAAGAAATGTAAAATAATGATAATAATTCTAAAATGATAAACATGCATTTATTAATTTGTGCAATTCGAGCAGTTGACTTTTTATGTATACAACATCATTGCATGATGATTTATACATTGCCATACTTGGAAATGCAACCGTCGTATTTTCATTGGCCAACACCTCATCGTATCGCCGATTCCTGTAGAAAAACGAGAAATTAATTTTGAATTTCTGATCGAAAATTATGGGCATACTGTCCAAACCGCAAACTTCTAAAAGAAGTTGCTTACAACAGCAGTTTATTATTTACATTCCTGAAAGGAATTGCTGATAACAGTGATTAAGCCCAATAATGATATGACTCTTACTTATTTCGAGTAAGTTCCAAAAATAAAGCTGTGTTAGTAACCTTTTTTAGTGGTTTCAAACAACTGTTGTCATTATAATTTCCGATCTTTTTTTCCATAACGTAAGTCTCACGACTAAGTGTTTCGTCTATGACTGCAGACAAAATGCATATGCGAAAAACAATGCACTTCGCTGGGTCTATCATCAAATCGTGTTGTGTTTTCCAAAACATTTTAATTTTAGATAACAAGAAACATTTATCGTATATTAAGATTTGAAAAGTACGATAAAAAATTTAAAATGCTCGATTTAAACTCCTGACTGAACTCTAACTGGGGCATTATAAAGGAAAGGTTATGTTTGCACAAGATCATTTTAAGTTAATGGTTCATACATAATGAAAAAAGGTTAAAAAAGACATAAAAGGTAGCCACAATACACCTAAATCGGGGTTTACATCTGAAAAGCCTACAACATAAACTAAAGGACTGGATTACATTACTACTTACTTATAATGCGTTGATACCGAATTTGGTGAAACAACTGGTCCTTGATCAAGGTCTCGAGGTGGTGGCCGTCGCGAGCGAGATCGACTTGCCCTGAAATTCCTGAACGAACCACATTCGGCAAGTATATCGGGTTTATGGAAGAAAAAAAAAACCTATTATTTATTACTCGGAAGAAACTCTTGTTTTCAACAGGCATGACGAAATCAGAGACATAATGAAATATACGGTTTCTCATTTCATCAGGAAGACGTCTATTTACTGAAACAGATCCAACGATGGCAATACCACTTCAAATTTGTTAAATCGGATACTAGTAAGGTAAATTCATCATAACTTGAAGACCAAATTTTTAAAGAAGTACCACACACTGCTTCTTTTATTATCTCAAATATATAAACCATCTGGTAATTCATAACAGTTTTGAATTTCAAGATGGAGAATGAATAAAAAGCAAATAAATGCAATTGATTTAGACTACAGATGACTTGCGAGTAGGCAGACACCGCAAAAAAATTAAGCATTTGCTTTGGCTGCATAAGACGTATAAAATTTTAGAGGTATGGAAAAGCAATGTCAGGTACAAAACTACGGCGTTTAACTAGTAACGTTGTAAGTTATGACAAATGTTGTATTGTTTGATTTACACATAGTTCAGCTCTTTACAAAAAACATAATTTAAGTGATCGAAAATTGCGTTTTTTGCAAAAGAGTTTCAAATAGTAACTATGGCTATAAAATACTTTTACTTGTGGAAAAACAACACTCAAAATTAAGATAAAAATAAGTCAAGCAGACTGAAACTTCTCAGAAGAATCAGGCAGTACTTTACGTAACCTGAGGCTCTCTACGTCCTCGTTTCAAACAAAACTTTAGTAAACACGTGGAAAGCAACTGGTGGTTCGATCCTCTGATTAGCTGGAAGTAACAATTAGCTTACAAGACAATTGATTATAACGAAAAGAGCGACACAGGACTGGTAGAGCTGAAACCAATAAAATACAACTATTAGGTCTCCAACCTATGGAAATTAATCCATTTATCATTCATTCAAGTTATTGATTATTTAACATTCGATGCATTAATAGTTCCAATATCGTGATTTTTAGAAGGTATGAAAAGAGGAATGAGGGCGATGGAAGTAATTTCTAAATTGATTTTGAGAAAACTAAGGAAAAAAAATAAATGTAGGAATAAAACTAAGAAAATTAGAAATAAAAAATTTTTTTGGGACGGACGAAAACTACGTGAGATGACGGATTTGAACAGTGGGAATTGTGAAAAGGCTCAACATCATTTTCCGCAGCGCCATCGATAATTTAAGCAGAAAAATTAAAAGGATGAAGTAAACTGATGAATAGAGCGTGGGTACTTGTATGACTTTAGTAATAATCAGAATGATGATCAGAGAAAAAATAAGGCAAGGATAAAAAGTAGGGTACATGGCAAGAATATGAAGCCAGTGATGCTGGAGACGTAAGAATCATCAAATCAGGGGCTCACCTTACGGACTTGATCAGCGTGTTCAGAAGTAGGCAGTCGGCCATCACAGTACAGCCCCACCACCAACAGCAGCAACGGCACCATTCATTCACACCAACCGCTCCAGCACAAACATCCAAATAGAAAAGGACAGAGAGAGTAGAGGAGGGCAAGGGATGTTGTCATCGTCGCTAGCGCCATTGTTGTCATCGTCGTGTCATCCAATCGCCAACGTCGTCTTCTCCCCGTCTTCCTAAGAGCCTATTTTCAATTCAAAGAGAACTGATGGGAAGCCTTACCCCATAAAACATGAATCTTTCAAACTCCAGTCAGTGCACCGTTGGTTCAGTTCCACAGACTGGCTGTTTGCAGTTTTGCCGTGCCTGCCACTCTAGCAAATTGATGCTCCTCATTACTCCTCATGTTCGTGGAGCCACACCACTTAGTACTATCTTCAGGAAGCACTCGTTTTTCAACATTTTTGATGAAAAGAGAAAGTTCTGACGGAAAAGTGGGAAATATGGAATGAATTGTCGCAATGTCTTTTACTGACACTTTCTTAAGAACTTTCAAAAAAAAATGTTTAAAAAGTATCTTCATAAATTCTCTGGAAATGTAGTTTTAAGGGATGAGTGTTAGAGAATTCGACGACAATATTTTAATGTGTCGATAACACATAAACACGTTTCTTTCCCTTTAATAAATCCTCATAGATGTCGACTTTCATATAACATTTAAAAAAAAGAAAAAGGATGGTAAACAAAAAACTGTTTTGTTAACTTCCAGAAGAAAAAACATCATCAAATTTTATTCCTATCCTAGTGTTTCTTGTTTCATAACCCTTTCAATATAATTTAGAGTGCAGAATGACGAAAGAAGGTGGAAGGCAGAATTCTCTACACATTAGAACAGCTGGTGATATCGACTGAATTTTGATTAAGAATGACATGACTTAAGATTTCAAGGTTCCCCACCTTTCTACGATATATGCTTCAAAATGTTGGGAAGTTTTCCTTTTTTTTATACCTGTACCAGCAGATCCGTCAATAAAGAGAACAAAGAGCAACTATGACAGCTAAAAAATCAATCAGTACAGTTACCGCGATAAATTTTCTCCAGCAAATTCATCATATTTTCGACATTTCGAGATTACTGTTCAAAGAGTGTTTTGCAGAATTTTGCGTCTTCTACAGTGTGTAAAGGATATAACGCTGTCTTTTTCGACAGTTTAAATGCTATCATATAAATGGTTGGATTGAGTAGGTTGCATGACAACTTGAAAGTGACACTGAGAAATTGTATTTCACTCTGAGTTACTGATAGCAATTCTTACAAATCGTGTTTTTCGTTTGTCATATATCTGGTACCATTTCGTCCCTACCTGGCTATTCCACGAAGAGCATTCTCAAAATATTTCGCTTTTTAGTGGATGGTATACCTTATTGCATAAGTTGAAAAATGCACTAAAAAGACGAACTTTTGAGCAATAGTCATATCGGTAAATTGTTCCTTCAATTCTACATCCTTTTCTGAAGATTTGTCTGGCGAATCTTGGAAACCGGAAGAGGTTGTAAATCCGGATGATGTCACAGCAGAAACCAATTCATTGGGACTATTCCCTGATTTAACATCATTGTCACATGAGCAATCAGCAGGAAGAATTTTTGGCAAATAATTTCTTGCTATAGTGTTTGCTGGTGCGTCAGCAGTGCTCACAGTACAAATGTCCCTTAAAAAGAATTCGTGATTTCCCAAAGTTGTGTTCCACAATTTATTTTTTGGTTTAAACGGAAGTAGTTCTCGACTACACGCTCACTTTTATCGCTGACACTCACCTTGTTATCTTATCACGCTTATGAATCGATTCGTTGTTTCCAAAGTGCTTGCTAAAAGATTCTGAAAATAATAAATAAATTCTAAAATGAGCAAAGAAATCTCTTTTTTCTTTCTTTTTTTTTTAATAAACCACTAAATTGTTCAAGTGATAGGAAATTCGGCTTGATAAAATTATATTTCTATATTTTTTTTCTCATTGTTCTGAGCATAGCCAACAATGCTAAATTGTTGGAGGCACAACCTTCACAGCCACAAATAGTGCACCAACTTTTCGCGCTATCAAAGTTATCACTTTAATGTGAATTTAATACAACATCTTGCAATGCCCCATTTCATGTGGGGAATGATAATTGTTTTGATGCTACTTTTCCCATTCCTTTTCTTCTATTATTAGTTCAGAGTATGGGAAAATTAAAAGTTTATATCATCTTTCTCGACTACAGAACCGATTGAAAAATGAAAGTAATTTGGTATCAATGTCTCAAAGTATTTGTTCTGCTGAAAGGAACCTCTCACTGAGTTTTTTAACGAGCCACGATCTGGTGATTGCAGCTCCACACCGCCGCCTTCCAAATTTTCCCTCATACAAACAGTACGATTTTTATTCGGAACAAACTTTACTGGAGGTATTTCAACAGCTGGCGAATTTTCAATACAGGATGATTCACATTCCGCTAACGGTGCCTGCAAAAAATATTATGACGTTATTAGATAATGTATGTAGCAACATTGATTTATGTAAACCTAGATGAAAATGAAACAAGAAATTAGGAAGTTCATTTTAATGGTTCGATTTTGTGGATCGAAAAAACTGCTGAGAGAAAAGTACCTGGCCTATTTTGGTGCCTAATTTTCTTGCAGGCAGTCTTCGTGGTGGTGTTGTATAGAGTGGTATGAAAGACCTTTGTCGACCAGTACTCTTCATTTTTATCTGATCATGATCATTTTTACTATTCTGAGGTTTGGGATTAGATGATGTCGGGTAAACACCTTGTTCTAAAAAAATAGTAATAACTTTCAAAGAAGGTAAGATTCTATTATTTTATTAATAAAGAGTTTGCAAACTAATTGCTGGAATCTGAAAAGAATAAAAAGGAAAAACGAGTTATACTATTCGTCCATACTATGATTCCTTCATTATCTTAAAAATGAACTAGAAGCAGCAATTCGAATGACAACGAATAAAGTGAATCAAGTAGCAAATAGAATTCTTGCAAAAATGTAGGAATCGGCTTAATGAGTGTAGAAGTTTCAAATATATTATTTAGGATATTACATATACTAAGTTGCAGCGCGCAACAAATGTAATAAAACTTGAAAGTGAATTGTAACTTACTGTCAACCATTTATAAATTTTATTGTTTCGAAAACTTCTGAAATACCTGCATTACTTTTCACAGCGATGTTCATTATAGGTTTAGTTTTGGCTTCTTTGTTGTTTTCTTGGTTCTTTGAAGTCTGCACTTCGGCCGTCATTGCAAATACTACTGTAGCTGAAGTGAGTTGACGAATCCTGTCAGGAGGTGAAACAGTCTGTATAGCTCTGGGCTCTAAATGTACCTTGAAAGCTTTCACGATGGAATTCGTTTTTGTATCTTTTCCGGATATGCATGACAAATTCTTAGGTCTGATAACCTTCGAATATCTGTCCTGTTCCAGTGAAATTTCATTCTTAGAAATTTCTGTGAGCGGTGATTCGTCATTTAGTGAAGGACGTAGTCTAGAAATTTTTGAGATTCCCAGTGCGCTGTTTCCCAAAATTTGTCTAGAAATGTTCGCTTTGATTGAATCTGTGTTTGTAGAGTTTTGTTTTGTTCGCGTTTCCATACTTGCTGATTTCTTGAATCGGGTATCAGATGCTACATTGCTAAGTTTATCGACTGGACCCTGACCCATGCTGCAACAAAGGCTTTGTTCAAAGAAAAAAACTTTTTCCAGTTTTAAAATAGTTTGAACAGCTATTACTTTTGAAACGATTCAGCATATTAATAGCAAGCAGATTATCCAAGTTTTAATTTATATGGAATCCCCTAAAGTCTCAATCCTAATAGGGTTAGACTTAAATTCATATGCCCTACTCCTCCATTTAAAAATAAACTGGTTGAAAGTTGTTGTTGTATAATTCTTAAAACATTAAATTTTCATTAAAAATATTTTGAAATCGAAGCAGATATATTGAAAAGGACAACGTTTTATTAAATCAATTAAATTAAAAAAAGAGTTAAAGGAATGAGAAAAATGGAAAAAAACTGGAACTGGGACAGTGATGTGTAATTTTTTTAGGAGACATTGAAGTTGTGGGAACAAGGTAGATGCCTTAAATGAATTTACTCTAAAACTAACTGTGCTGAAAATGGCTTTTCCTTTTTTGCTGTGCAGTAAACTGATTTCAACAGACCATAATGTATAACAAATTTACATCAAAATTTCCGAATTCTTCTCCGAAATAAATCCACAACTTGATACTATGGAAAAAAAATAACAAAAAAAAAAGTTCTGGAAACAACATGAGCATATTTATGATTTTAATCTTCCCGAACGACTCCAACTGATGTTGCCAACATATCTAAATCTAAAAAAATTCCTAAAAGTTTAATTTATATTTTCAAATATCTATGAGAATGAAATACTTTTCCAAATGATTGTAAAGAAAAATTATCCATTTTTTTATCTCAAATCAAGTAAATTTCGACAAGCAACCAAAATTTCAATAAATTCTTCTTTGAATCCAGCATGAGACATGAACAGTTGGAATTAAAAAACAATAACTACAGCGTTTTTAAATGTCCTGCTGCTATAACCGTTAAATTAATGAAGTCATGCAAGATAATTCCATCGCTGGAGACTTCAGCAGTAAATGAAACAAAAATAATTCGAAACCAGATTTCTGATTCAGGATAAATTTGAACTTTCTAATTGAAGCATAATTCGAGTTAGTTTTAAAGCTTCGCTATTATAAAATAAATTCATGCTTTTAAAATAAAAATGTTGAGTGGTGTGAATGGCAAAGTTATGATGACATGACTTATATTTAGTGTCGAAAACATCATATGAATGACGATGTCACGTATGTCACAGGGTTGTGATGTAATGACAGGAAACTAGTAGGAAATGCAAATTTCAGGAAGTTTCAAACGCTCTCAGAGCTCTTCCAGAGCTAAGTGTAATCAAGATTATATAATTCTCCGACAATTTATTAAAAAAATCATCAAGACTTATCTATCCTCACCTAGATAAACTGGTACTGGCACGAATATTTTGATTGCAATCTGACCGACTGAAACGATTTCCAAGTTTTGTAAGCTTTGATCGAACCGTATGAGCAACACTCATTAACGGGCTTCGTGGCACATCTTCTGACCGTTGATTCCGGGCGGAAATAATTACAGCTGTTTTTGCTGCCAGATTCTGCGCCATTCTATTTTCAATAACTAGTGACCCATCGTTCTCCATTTCGCGTGAAGGCGTCTAAAGTTTGTAGAAAAATTTACGACGGTTCACAGCTCAGTGTCCGAACCTCAGCAGATAAAAAAAGAAAAAATTTTCAAGGTACAAAATATACGAGTGCAATGGATTAAACAGAAATTGGTGGAAACATTGTTTTCAAAGAGCTGGGCATGAAAAATAGCGTCCTACAAAGATTTTTGATGTAACACCTCAATTTTCCCAATTTGAATTTAAAACCAGGTATTAATATCATTAACATGAGATCCCTTGCAATCCCTTGCACTACTTGTATTAAAGTATTTTACTTGTGAAAAAATTTAAGAAATCTTTGCCGCAAACACGATGGGAAATGGGAGTAAGAAGAGAAAAAAGCTAAATTCTGTTTATTTATTTATATTTCTCTATAGACTTACTGACTACATTAGTGTATCCAAAATTTTGTTTTATTACAGTTCATTTCCACTACACAACGAATCTGAATTATGCTCGCAACACATTTCAGTTGGGTCTGATGACTTGCGCAATATCCAGGAGATGAAACCCCTTACTCATTGTAGATTGGTAATACTTCTAATCCACTCGAAATCTTGTGTTTACCTTGGAAATGGGTGATGCAATAATCTGACAAACAGATTTAATGCGTGACGGTTCTCGAAACGCTAGAGAGGTAGAAGGTTGGGTTTCAGCATGCTTTTCTGAGATATGAGTTATAATTGAATCATTGGACTTCGATTCTGGTATCGGTGGGATGGCACGATTAAGTGGTGGTCGTATTTTCGTACACTCTTCTTCACTCTTATTTTCCATTACTGGTCGTGATGGTGAAACAACAACGAGTGTGTGCGTACGTGGATATGGATACGATTGCGAAGTTGATCGATAAATCCTGGAAAATACTACTTCGTTAATATGCTCAAGGAATTATTGATGAACTGAAATTGAAAATGACTTGCATTAATTAACAAAAGTGCCTACAGAAGGTAGACTACCAAATCAAACTGAAGAAAGTTGCAAATTGACTTGATGATAGACCATTTAAGAATTTCATGCTGCAGTTCAGCTTGAAGACTTCTTTTCAGACTTTCGGAAAAACTGATCGTCCATGCCTGAGCCTCATTGAATAACCAATCATCCATAATCTTAAGTCTTTCATACACTCAATGACATATTCTCTGCTTCCTATCAACAGTACCAACATATCAACATGAGGAGTTTTATGTCCGAAAACCTGAGGTCTCAAAGACAAATTTTGATCAAAGACAACCTTCTATTTAAAATTTAAAAAATAATTTACTGCGAAGCTGTCAGTGATATGATCTCAGTGAGTCCTGATATTGACGTCACCAAGCATGCGTCAACCTAGTGATCTCTTTATAATTTAGGTGTAATTCTACTAATCTTTAATTTTATATTAAATTTAATATTGACCCAAACTTTGTTCTAATTTTATGAATTACAACTTACTTTATTGCTCGCTGTCTAATGTTTTCCAAAGTGGCTGTGGCACTATCACAAATTGATGTATAGGTGAACACTTTTACAACTTTATACTTAAGCAACAATACCTTCAACCACCAGTGTGAAATCTTATCCATTTCATAGCTTTGAATTTGAAATTGAATTTTTCAAATTACGGACCTTGCGATGTTTTTTCTGGAGCTTCAATGAAATAGAAGAAATTTTAAGACACCAGTGAAAGAGAAAGCAATGAACTAGAAATAAAGTGCATAAAATAACACAAATCAATAAAAAAATTTGCTATCAAGATATTGATATTCCAGACAAAAATCTGCCTGTTTTGAGCGTCAGAAACATATATATGACTTACGAACAAAAGCAAACATTTAAAGCAGCACAGCATAAAAATTTAGCACTTTTGCGTGGACTTTCATGGCGAACTTTCCTCTACTCAACTATTTGAAATTAACAATATCAAATTTAATTTCTTATTAATCGTTTAATCGCTTTTTTGACAATTAACATATAAAAATCAACAAAAGTGAAAAAATGTAAGATGTTATGTTTAGAAAAGAAATGGCGAGCGTGACATGAATAAATAATACATTAGTTATAAAAAAATATTTTCCTATTTTTCTGTCTGCATACTTATCACTTGTTTAAATTATTTTTTATTTTCACTATTTTTTTTATCTTACTGAAGCTCCAGAAAAGACATGGGAAAGTTGGTAACTTGAAAAACTCTATTTCAAATTAAAATTGTGAAGTCGATAAGATTTGCGCTAGTGACTGAAGGCATTACTGCTGAAATGTAGAAGTGTGTTTACCTAATGAGTACCAACGTCACTTTGGGAAATCAATAGACAGCGAGTAATAAAGTGACTTGCAATTCATAAAATTAGGACAAAACGACTGGTAGTATGAAATTTATAGCAAATCACAAAGAGCGAAAAAATTTCTAGAATGGGTATCACAGACAAGTTGGCAAAAAAACGAAAATGCGTAAAAAAATTTGTGAATGTGTAAGAGTACATAAGAAGGATATTGTGCGAGTGAAACTCTTTTAAAGACGGAATTGAATAAGTGCCTGAAAGAAGTTTTGGAGGGAGATGAAAATGAGTGGCAATGTTGGGAGCACTGGGTTTTTCAATTTGTGGAAATAAAAAGCACTCTAAATTGCATTAAACTACCTGCACCGTCAAGAGTTTGTAATGACTTAATAATTGTAATTATTACAATGTAACTAAACTAATTAATATTAATAAAGGCAATTTTCATTGAATAGGATGATTACATACACCAATGCTACATTCAGACAGACAAATGAGTTGGCGAAAAGTGCCGAAAATAACAGAATTTAAAATTTAGAATTCAGAGACTGTGAAAATAACTTTGCCTTTATGTGATCCTCACTAAAGGATGCTGTTGTAGTGCTTCCATCCTATGGAAGGAATCTTAGCTGTTAAAAAAAGTGAAATACAGGCTAAATAAACAGCAGGTCAGTTAAAGTTAGTTTTTTTTATTCCGCTCTCGAGTCCATTTGAAGTCAAGTCTACTTGCTTTAGTTTTGTTCTTTTTTCATTGATTTATAGATGGATTTTATTAAATGTAGTGACACTTACAATCGACCCATTATCGAAAACATTCCGAAAATATAACAAAAAGTATGGTGAAATGTAAATAAGACAAATCATTCGGTACCCCTAGATTGGTTGCAGAAAGTAACATAATAAATGATAATGCTATGAACTCAATCTGGATCGTCAATAAATCCCAATTATCACCAACAAAATGGTGACGGAGCAACGGAGGAAAGAATAGTGCCAAGCGTGGCGAACTGTCATAAATTTTAAAAGTGAGTCGATGAAAGAAGCATTAAATAAATCCAATTAAGAGGTTTGAAAAGTCGTATTGTCTGTATGGTCACATCTTAACAACGAGAATCTCATGACGATTGATGTTTAAGCGACCCTTCAGTGGTTTCCTTCTTTTCCATGTGTTAGGTTGATAAAAAACAGAAGCGAAGTGAAACTGAGAAATGAACGAATTTGGGACCATCGGTGTCACTACCACGTTCTTAAGATCAAACAGCAGCTGGTAGTTGAGAGACACATTAGGTATTAGAAGACGTATTATTGAGAGAATTACTTTAAGGATTTAATTGAAAATAAGAGTGGGAAGTTCATCTTTCGGACCAACCCGCTTAAAAGCCACTACGGAATGTCTAAGTAGAGACTAGTTGGAAAAAGAATTACTGAGAGATATCCTGAAACTGAAATCTTACTGTAGAAGATGGGAAAGTCAATGGCCATTACTGTAGTTAATGACGTGGCACATAGCTTACTTATTCATTGGGAATGACGTCGAAGAACGTTCAAAATGCGAGCTACTTGCTCGTCCCGTAAGTAAATGTTGTTGTCGATCTTGGCCAGGCAGTTACTGCTGCTGACTGAGCACCTGCGACTGCTGACTGCCCATAAACGAGCAGAGCGTGTGCGGGTGTAGCCTCTCTCCTTGTGACTGCTAGTGCCAAGGGATAAGATACTTGGCTCTTGAGAACTGTGTCAAATTCAAGGCAGCTTACCAGACTTCAATAATCGAGAGTAGACGACACTGCTTGTCAACGCCTCTAATTACTCCTCAATCTCGTCAGTCCGCACTGCTCTCGGCCCTGCTCCCAATGTCGCCACCCACCGCAACATCTCTTCCACTTTCTGATTTCCCTTATCCCAGTTCATTCATACTATTTGATAACGTGAAGGCACGCACGCACACACTCACACATACATGATCACTTAGGCCTTCTACATTGAACTGAATTTTTTTGCAGAAAAAAGAAAGGATCTAACTGATACAGGTTTAATAATTAAAATGGAGATACCAACTATTTAAATTGAGCATTTGGATTTTTAGAAACACAGTACATTTTAATACATGTATCCTTTCCTGAGCACATAATATTTGTTTAATGCATATCTTCATGCTTAATTTTATCGCTAGTACTGTTCTGATTACAAATAAACGCTTTAAAATTAGATTAACCACATCTTCTGAAGTGTTAAATATCGAATAGATCTCAAAAAGTTCTGCTGCTTTCTATTATCTAGCTTACTGGAATGAGTTGAAAAACGCTTTTCAAGAACTCATACCAACCTCAGCCAAAGCCATTTTGAATTCTAAATAAATGAATTTGGGGCCTTAACAGTTATTATGTCAATTACTATGTCGTTAAAAAGAACTATTACAGATAGTAGGTGAAGAGTAAAGTACGTAGAAAATTCAGCGTCAAAAAAAACAGGATTAAAGTTGACTTGCCAAAAAGCCGAGGGAAGAAAGAGGTGAAGTAAGCAGATGAAGCTACCAAATGTTCAAGTGGCTCTGTCTGAAATTTAAAGAAAAAACCAAACAAAAGAATAAATTAAACAGCGAATTGAAAAAATGAAGTACGTAGACAAAAGATTCGTCAAAAACGTCGCTTCAGTAATTCATCTACAACTTGCCTATTACCTGTCTATTAGCTATTATGAGTCATAACAAAAAATACTATGCGAAAGGTTAACGAAAGAATGCGCCGCAGCGCGCAAATGTCTAAACGTATCAGATGTTGTAGCTACATCTGAGTTTATTGGGTAGTAGTGATCGATTGCGAAACATTCAGGAACAGTATGAATTTTTTTCATCCACGGGAAGGCCATTGGCCAACCATTCGTAGAGTTGATCAAGAAAGGATTTTTGACCATGGATAATTTAGGAAATTGCCACTGGTGAGGAACAACTTTGTCTCGTTTTGTGAGAGGATAATCAGTGCCGATCATAGGTCTCCTTATAGTGCCTATACTTCTTTACCTATTTTAGTAGATGAATTGTGATTCAATAGCTCTTTCATTCCTCTGCCACAATTCATTACAAAGCAACTGAGAAGCAACATACTGCTCCAGCATCCTTACAATGTCTTTGTGAAAAAGTACCTAAAACGGGAAAATTTCCGATTTGAATAATATTTACGTTACTGTGGCTGATTAATACTAAGCTGAAGTGAGTGACAGTCTGCAGAAAGCTACCATTGATATTTTGATGACATTGTGTATTCTACAGTACAAAGGACAAACTTTGTATAGCTACTTCATCCACATTGAAATAAATCTTAAAATGAATTGTTGGATAATGAATAAATATTAAACGGTGTTGTGTTAAATAATCCGTCTTAGATTTTAAGAAATTATTCCTTTTTAAAGAAAAAAAAAATTGCTTTTAAAAAAAATAATGCCATTTTGCTGACTTTCCGGAAAGCCGTATTGAATTTTTTAATATATTTCATTGTTAAAAGTCTATTGCCGCCTTTACAACTTCATTATTCAAATAAGCAAAAAATGTTGTATGATCTTGATAAATGACTTTACATTAGTGTTAAAAAAAAACAATAACCGTGCTTTAATTTTTCGAAAGACATGTTTCTGAGTCATCCAATTTGGACTGATGAGTTTAAGTAATTCATTGGTAGCTCATCTTTACCCATTGAGCTGGGGTTCCTGAATTTTATAATTGAGTAATCAGTAAAATAATTGCTTCAATCTATGAGTTTTCAAGAAGCGAGAAAGAATGATGAATTTCAGTATTTCTTTTATATGTTTTGTTCTTTGTTTAATCACATTATCATCCATGTAAGTTGATAACTTTACTCCTGATCATTAAATCAAAGATTTTTCAAAGAAAATGCGATACCTTGCTTGTTTCTCTGTTTTCTTCTTTCATCTGTTGTGTTCAATATGATTTTTGAGTAATCTCTAATGAAGAGCTTAAGTATAAGTCGCGACAGTTAATGTGCGAATTTATATTTTTGTAAGATGCTTAACACAAAGGAAAAAATTCTGAAGTTAGGAGTTTTCAACTTACGCATTAACTTATTCGGCGACGACTGAAAGATGGCTGGAAAGATGAAGGGAGGAAAAAAATTTATTATGCTTAAGAAAATGACGTAATTGAAGAGAAACATTTTTTCTTTTTTTTTTTTTTTTCATAAGGAGATGAAACTTTTAAATATTCAAGAGTAATATTTATGTACTGTAACTCTGATAACATTTGTGAAGAAATTAGTTTTTTTAATATTTTCACGTTTTTAAATACCTTTCTCCATTATTTTTATGTCTTCAAGAACAGTTTGAACTTGGAAACTTTATTATGGCCGCCAAATTACGCTTGACTACCCGAGAGCAAATATTCATTGAATGAAGCTATCCTTTATTAGCCATCTTACTGGCTTGTTTTGTTCTGATTGATCATAATTCCAAGATTAAAACTATTAAGTTTGCTTTAAAATTTCGTTTCTTTGAAATATCACTTGCTTTAATTTGTATGCTAATTTTATTTCTGATTTATAGCTGTTAATTAAAATAATGGTAACTATAAAACTCTCTAGTAATTTAAGGACTACAAATCTAAAAAAAAAAAATTTGTTAAAAATATTTCTAAGGATGTTCTTTCAACTTCTCGCACACTATTGGAAACTCATGATATTGCATTCCAACTGCTCGATCAAAACTTACATAACGATCTATTGTTTGACATATTCATTTCAAATATGTTGATAGTGCATGAAAAGTTTCGAGCCACGAAAACGAGAAAAATAAACTATGTTCCCTAAGTTGGCATATTCCGAATTCCATTCTCGGTCCATCCGTGGAAAGCAAACACGTCGTGATGACTGTGCAATACAAATAATGAATAGGCAATAATGAGCAGTGAATAAAACGCTTTCTAGTTTTTTCTTTCTTTTTACAGCCACTTCCCGAGCTTCTTCAAAAGGCAGCGCTACGTCAAGTTCTATTCTCTGACTATCTAATCTTTTCCATTCAGCAATTTTTCATAATGAATTCTTTTGCTCCAGCCATACTGAAAAATACAATTTGTCAAAAAAGACCAGCTCTAATAGGCAGCTCCTTAACCAACTTTTGTAGATTGAATTCATTTGGAATCAGGAACTATTGCAATTTACAAGCACTGAAGTTATAAAATTAATTTTTAGTCCTGCAAGAATAAATAACTTTATGATAAGGATTGGATTTCATTAAGAAGTCCATGGCTTCTCCGTGGACAATTTGAAGTAATGGTTCCAAAATTGTAAAAGAGCTTTTGATTTCTCTTTAACCATAAATCATAAACCCAAATCATTCCCTGCAACTTCCCACTTCCGTTTTTTGTACAGTTCTATGTTACTGTCATTTAATATTTTTGTTGAGTGGCTTTAAGTGTAGTTTCGAAATACCTTCATTTACCTTCATCACGAGTAGCTTGAATTCTTACATGAATGCAAGTGCTATTCTTTTAATCTATGTGCACAACTGAAATTGTGTTGGTGATTTGCAGTCAAGCAAGTTCTGCCATTCGAAAAAAATTATCTAATAGCAATGCTAAGGCGTTCAAAAGACGAAATCTGTAAAAAAATTTCGGAAGTAACACTTATTTTCCCTGTCAAAATTAATGCTGCTGATGGCATATTCAATATATAAACCTTAAGTTTTGATAATATAATAATAACCTTTTCTGCAGTTTAAATTATGCCAACAGCAACTTCCAACCCAACATCTTATCCTCCAGCAAGAATATCTGAGAAATACTACAAAGCCCTTATAAATGAATATCTTGCTTGTTACTTTAATGCATTGTGCTGGGTGTAAGAATTTTTATAGTTCTGATGAAAATTAACTTATTGTAAAACGGCTCTTAGGCTTTGTCAAAAAGTGAAGAACGTTAGTGATTTCTAAAAACTTTTAAAATAACGGATCTACCTCGTCTGATCATTGCAAATGCATCACACAAAAACTTCAGCTAACTGTCAGTTTTCTGCTGCTTTTTAAAATTCATTTCATTACCTTAAGGAAATCATTTCATTCAAAAATGACTGAGGTCACCACTTGAAGTATTTCTCCAATCCCTATTTTCAATGTTGATGTAGTTTAGATTTTTTATGTGTTTGGATGTAACACAATGACTTTTCAAAATCGGATATATCGCGACTTCATCAGAATGAAACTCTAATTATATTTAATCTGGTTTAAGAAAAAAGCACAGAGAGAAAAGAAGTTGTCATTGATCAAACAATGGCGTTCTTTATATCGGCATTATTTGAGAGCCATATAAATTGAGATTTAAAAATAACGTTCCAATGTTTTTGGTGCAGAAGAAAATGATTTCAAAAACGAAAAAAATTTTCTCTGAAATCAATTAGCAATATAAAGTCCACAAATCTCTTTTAGATCATTTTATGACCTTTCAGCAGTAAAAAAAAAAAAAAAAAAAAAAATAAAAAAAAAAAAAAAAAAAAAAAAAAAAAAAAAAAATAAAGATAAAAATTTGAAAAAAAAAATAAAAATTTTAATTAGAGATTGTAATGGCCCTCGATCAAACTGTCGTTATCATATACTAAGTTGTAAACCTCACATTCGTTTTCTAAAACTAGACTTATGGACCACCAATCTGAAAAAGTTTATATACTGTCTCTACGAAGTTTGTTGAGCTTGAAAATCCAATTTTTTTTTCCTGATTCTTAAGTTCTAACAAAATCCGCTTTCCCTTCAACTTTTGAACTACAATTTTCGTTTTTGGACAGTTTGCAGTTTCAATTTTCTCAATTTTGTAGGATTTTTTCCAGGTTTCGAACAGTGCTTAATAGTATCATAAATAGTAAATGTATTTAGTTCTTTCGCTCCTGTTATGGTACTGCCAAAATATTTCCAGAGTAACTTTATATTTTTCTGAGGAATAAATGACTGGATTTCTTAAAATAGAAAAGATTCCCAACAAATATTCAATAATTATTCTGTGATTCCATATTATTAAATGGAAAACAAAAAACCCATCATCTTTATAAAATCTTTCCTTCATTTGGTCTTTCTGTAAGAAGATTTACTGTATGAGGAAAATCCAGTTGCTGCCCAGAAAGTTGAATCACTCAAGTTTACGAAAACAGTGTTCTATAAGTTGGAAGTGTTCTTTACTGTGAGTGATTAACTTTGACTATAAAAGTTTCATCATACTTTCAAATCATCGAAATTCCTACCAACAATTGCCCCAAAATGCTAGGTCTAGGTTGCATTAGTAAATTACGCAAAAATGAACCGCAATTCAGATGATTTAGAGGAGAAATCAACTGAATTTCGTGAAGCTTCGTTACCTTTGAAGTAATGATGATTGTTTCACTTGTCCTAAGCTAGTACAATCAAAAAAATAGTGGAATGAATCATCGCTATTAAACTAATGGCACAATCCTTCTTAAGCAAGGGAATATCATTTCAGAAACAACGAAAGTTAGGCATCAAGCATTTTGCAGACGAAAAGAGCTACGTATGTATCCTCTCTCACCTCACACTCACTCTCTTTTTGGATCATTACCTAGGGTCAATACAATTTGTTCCTTTGCATTGTCGATAATCACAATCATTTTCACTTTGTTCTTTCTAGACATCTTTTATTTTCACCGAGAAGGACAAAGTGTCGCTGTATATTCCCAGTTAAATCAAACATTCCTGAAATGATAGTGAAGAAGTTCGTAATCCAGCTAAGAAAAGGTAGTCAACTTTTTTTTGTCAGGCATTCACCTAAGTATTTCAAGTGAGAAAAAAATGTTTGACATGGAAGATATCTTGAAGAGAAAAAAGTGGAAAGAAGCGGTTCAGCATTCAGAAGTATTGAATAAGACTAGTGAATTCGAATCGCTTTTCAAAATGTGCGCAGTGTTGTAGCTGATAAATGTTCATATAGATAGTCCAAACGAAGGTCGCGCTACACTGGAACATATCAGTGATGGTGAAAGAATTGAAATTGAGTGTTCAGCAGCTGAATCTAATGTCGACAATCTGATATTTTTAAAAGACGAAAAGGAAATTGAATCGGCCCTACGCATTGAAGGCAAAAACAAGTGTGCATGATTTTTCAGTAATCACTTTATAGTCCCATGAATTATGATGTAATTTTCCTAGCTTTGTGTAGTGTTAAACACACCAAGTAAAAATTGAGTACACTGAACATTTCGTAAGGTGGAATGCTTAACGTTTGAAGCACCTGGTAAATAGGTTAAGCACTTGATTCTGTAAGTACATTCGAATCTTTTTAGGAATGTCCCCACCTACAGAAAAAAAAAATGAACAGAAAACAAATATTAAATACTAAACAAAAAAAACACTAACATGGACCAGGAAGAAAACCATTTCAGAATTCTGAAAATTGGCAAATTCGACGGGACCAAACACGCGAGAATATATCACTGTGCAACGTCAACATCTAACGGAGCTCTCGAATCAACGCTGATGCTTAAACAGTATAATCTGGTTGTTGGTACACCGTATATGTGACGAAAATATGTGTCGTAATGGTGGGAAATGTTTCGTGCCTTTTACTGGTGATAAAGCTTCCTTCCGTTTGTAAGTCTATTTCTTATTGTTGTGGGAATATCTGGAATGATGAAGAATCCTACCACAGAAATAAGTGAGTGATTTATTAACTCTGGCGGAATGTGACTGCTGAGACTAAGAATCATGTCGACATCAATGTGCGTGTGAACAAGAACAGGTAGGGTCGTGAGTTTATTGGCCAGTTAAGTGACACAATCCGTAAAACAGGAAACAGCTTATTTTCGTATCTAAAAGAAGACTTAAATTGCGTCAGTCGCGAACTGAATGGATATTACATACAGACCAAACACTGGTATGAGTGTGACATCAGGTTATCCAATGGTGAGCATAGGATGATAATCCAGAAATTGTCTGAAGGCGTACCTACCATTCCGGCTTTAGATTTTAAAGCAAAGTTAAAGCCAGATGAAAGCGTCAATAAATTCTGAAACAAACTACTCTTTGTAGATGTCCATCTGATTACGCAGGGCAGTATTGTGAAAGTCACGCAATCTCTTCTTATGCTGGTAATGCATTAATTTTCAACTATATTTACCAGAAATCATATCACATAATTAATAAACTATTTGAAATTGTCGAACTAAAGAAGGGGAATAATGTAACATTTAATCCAGTAACAGATAGCTTACCACCCTCAGTGGAATCAAACAAGCTACAGATGGTGACATAAATTCAACGGTCAAAACGGGTGACAAAGAGGATCAGGATAATCAAGGAGAAATTTGATAATGAGTTGCTTTTTTTGGAAGTTTGGAAGCTTTTTCATTCAATAAGAATTTTAAACAAGTTCCCTTCGTTTAATCATCCAAATTCACACGTTGCATGGACTGGTAAAGGAATATGAAAAGTCAATATCTAGTCGTTACTTTGTATTTAAATTTAATCACCAGTGCAGCACAGGATCAAAGAACAAACGGTTGAATTTTGCACGCTTTCATCCTGATGATTAGATACTGAAGCAGAATTAGCTTGTGCAAAATATTCGTTTTACTTCTTCTTAGTTTTTTCATTCCTTTCACCTCTCATTCAGTCATTTATTTTTCAAATTTTTGCAGTGCAAAACACTCAAGCTGGAATACTCATTTGGTCCCTTGTTCCAACTGTCTTTTTGTTCTTTATACTAGTTGGAGCCTTCGAATTTTTCATTTATCGCTATGAGAAAGAACAGCAATATTACAGAATTAAGAAAGCGAAAAATTAGCAACAGTTGGTTTCACTATAATTTTGGGTGCTAAATCCAGAATCTAGTATAAATTTGCAGGATTAGTGATTTAGTTCTACTCATTAATATTATCATTTCAAATTAGAATATAAACCTATTTCTATACTGAATTCCTCCTATCAATGCAGAAATAAAAGACTGAGTATTCAAAGTTGCAGAAGCAAGAGGAAGAGATATCAGAGTATATATGGGGCACTGGCAGGTTCAGAAAATGATGGCGATCATGGAAAGGAAGTTTCCGTAAGTTTCAGCTTTCTATTGCTTTCAAGTTTTCAGAATTTTGAAACTCCTCTTCTACATATCAAATGGTAACGGATATGCTAATCAATTTTTTCAATCATGAATGGTAAATTTCGAAGTACTGTTATCTAGTTCACCGTACATTTCTCGAGCATTCCGAAACCCACAACTTGCTGCAGCAGTTGCCGCAAATGCCAGAGAAAATGGAATCTCTATCTAAATAAGATGAATATTACCTGATTTCCAGACAGAAATGAATCTTAGTACTAGCAGCGTTCAGCCGAACCAACATCCGTCTACATCACTTCATAAAAGTAAAAATTATTTAACTAGCCTTTTTTTATCAGTTTAATGATAAAGTGATGAAAAATAAAACTTGATAATTTGATTTTTTGAGTAAAACGATTTTGTATTCCAGGTGGTCACGAAGATTTCAGAAACTTCGATTTTTCAACAATCCAGCTTACTAAAAACTTTTATACGACGAAAAAGAAAGCATCTGAAGTGATGTGCAAGTCCCCCAACTTTAGAGTAAATCTATTGGTCAGCTACCCCTAGGGACAAAAGAAGAAGGAGAAAGCAGGATGCTTCATTTTCCTTCCATTCATAAACTTTCTGTCCTCTCCTTTTTGTTGCGTAATTAGGTACTTATTCACGAATGAAAGTTGCAGAATAAAAAGCGTATGCAGGAAAAATAATAATTTTGCAAACTTCGTGCTGAATTTGAAAATCTGTCTCTTACCTCAAGAACTCTCTTTTGTTAGATGACCGAAGTCATTGATTTATTGGCTAGCAACTCCATTATCCATTTCTGAGCTCATCACCTTTCATCATTTTCTGGGACTTTTTAATCCTTTCTCCAAAAAATGAAATGAAACCGAATGAATTAATTTTGATTTTTCACTGTTAAATGTTATATTTCAGGGACGATTGGGCGCTACTTCCGTGATCTCATAGCAGCGTAGCAAAAAATAAAAATAATCGGTCTGACTGCAGTGAAACCGAAACGGGTACTTGCAATAAATGATGAACATTTGTTTGCTTTACTAAACCATCGGGTTAAGTGATAAAGTGGATTAATAAGTTATCCTAACCAACTAATTAAAACAAGGAAATAGTCTTTTCTTGTTTCGAATAATTGCTCGTTTTTTTTTTTCATTTTTTTGTAAGGAAAAAACTTAAGTTCGATTTTACCTACTGTGTGAAGTTTTCTGGCTAATTTTTGTTTTCAAAATGGATGCCAGTTTACTTGTTTCCTTTTACTGTTTCTACTTTTTCTTATTAGTTTTTCAACATTCTTGTGCATAGATTGTATTCGTACTATCTGGTTTTTCTTAATGTCTATCAGTACACTGCTGTCAAATAAGATTGCACATTACTTCGAAAGGTTTTGAAAGTAAAATCTTCAGTAATTTATCATCTGACCAGTCAAAAGCCTATACAGTAACTTTAATAGTTTTGTTGAGGAAATCTAAAATAGCTGACATACATTTTTAAAGTCCCATTTAATCACTGAAAAAGTTATAAGAAACCAAGCAGGTGAGCTTTGAGCAAGTATTATAAGCCATAAATCGTATATTTACATCCGCAGCACCTCCATTTTAAGTGTCTGAAAACTGTCTATAAGAAGACTTCATGGATGCTTTTTTAAATCTCGAACGCGTTTACGATTGACATTTATTTTATTCTTACATAAAAAATTTGAAAACAATCTTCTATACTCTTGAAGAAAGTTCATTCGTATTTCAATCGACTTGAACTTTTCGATTTTGAATTCCGAAGAAGGATTACACACCGTAGTCATCTTGCCATTTTTAAAGACCTCTTAATAATAATACAAAACATTAACCATCACAGTAGCAACGTTTTCCATGTGAGTGATGCAAACCCAAAAATTTTAACAATGAAAATTTGATGCTTGAAGTTCATGTTTTTAAATTCACTAAAATCATAGTTATCAATTAAATCCAAATTTCTAGTTTTTTGAAGTTTTTCTAAAGAAATAAGAAATAAGTTTTTCTAAAAGACATCTAGCCCATATAACTTTAATGCATTATTTAATACTCAAGTATAATTTAATTTAGTGTGTGGATTTCTTGAATATGAAATAAAAAATCCCTCAATTTCAAACTAAACATTCTATGCTATAACTAAATCATTATAAAAAATTATTCCCAAACGTCTACGAAATTGGAGAAATCTCTATATCTTGAAAATTCAGATTAAATGTGTTTTCACATTTTTTTTTTTTTGAAAATGCTATCGATTATGAGATCCACAATTTTTAAAGGATAATAAAATGATTACAGGCCATGAAAATAGGGTATTAGAAAATGAGAGACATTAAATCTGAGTGACCGAAGAATGAATGACTAGGTTATAAATGATGTCTTTATTAGCTCAGTTTTTGAATAAAAATTTCCAATTATTTTCTACAATCATAGCTCAATGTTACTTCTATTAGCACTGTAGCCAGAAACAATCAAATATGTAAATATGGAGCGATTTTTCGTCCGAGCTGTTTAAAAAAGAATTCAATTTAATGTCATTCACTTATCCAACTGTGATACGGCTAACAGTTATAGTTAACATTGATGATCGAGAACGAACATCGATTTTGGAATCAATTTTGATGAAAAACTGATATAGAGAGTATAAGCGGTACAGACTGATATCCTGATGAGCCTATCAACCGGTAATGGAGATTTTTTTTTTTTTTTAAATCACGTAAACTTCTGTTCCGGCATAAGGATGAAAAAAAAAACAGTTAATTATGAAATTTTTAGGAAATGATATGTAGTGCTTTAGACAAGGAGCTGAGGAAGAGTTCAAATAAACAGAGAGAATGCATGCAACAAATATAAATAAATATAATGAATACGCAGCAAATGTCCTTTTTGGTCATATTAATTTTATGGAAAATGAAGTAGTTTTTCAGATTTATTTTAGGACTAAGGTAACAGCGAAGATGAGAGAAGCAGCACAGTTTTTTTTTTTTTTTTTACAAATATTGTCAAAACTCACAAAACTAAGGTTTGAAAATAAAGGCAACAAGACACGGAAAAACTAGATTTTAACCATTTGTCTGGAAGAAAACCTACCTAACAGACTTAGTATTTTTAACATAACATCTAAAAAATTCCAGATTAAATTAAATTTAAATTAGCACTTTTAACCAGAAAGAGACACATGTGTAACGTAGGATAAATTAGATCGTATTTAGTTCTTTACTGTGCACTTTATGTATAAAAGTTTGCGAAATAAGAAGAATTCTATTGACAGTGATTAAAGAAGCTTTAGATAGATGAAAAGACAATCTAATTAATTTGTAGAATAATTTCAACAGTATTCCTTACCTGTGGTAAACAGATATGAATTAGAAAGGAAGTGGCAAAGCTTCACATTATTATATTTCA
>PQVD01001199.1:27471-39758 GCA_003012265.1 Setaria equina
AAACTTTATAAAATCTTTTTTTCAATCACTTTTTTCTTTGCAAATTCATGATTTTTAGGAAAAAAAATTCAGATTTTATAAAAATATTGATCAATTTGAAATACGATAAAGAATTTCAAAATGAATAGTCTTCAATGTTGAGCCAAAATTTGTTGGCGTCCGAAAATCGTTTAAAATCGAACTATTTCATTTCATGGTATATTTCAAATTTAAACTTAAAACCATCACTTCTCTTCCTAGTCACCGAGGATCAAATTTTTTTTTGCGGATCAATTTCGTTGATCGAAATGTTAGCTGAATGTGAGAATAGTAAAGAGAGTTAATTTTGAAACGAGACAGATAACCCATTATAGTTATCAGAAATGAATAGAAATTAGATAGAATTCAGTAATTAAGCAATAATATTAAACTTGTTCGAACGATTTTCAGTAAATATGATAATTAAATTCATTAAGCTAATTTTAATTAACTTAAATCAAAAATACGGAATTGAAAAATGATTAAACAAAAAGCTAAAAAAATACCTTCGTCCACTTTCGAAGAAGAAAATACCAGCTGATGTAAAACCATAACGGCGTAAAAAATGTAATGGCCAATTTAATGTTTCACATCTCGAACGAATAAAAACAATTTCATTTTCGGTCACTTTTAATATTCCTGGAAAAAAAAAGGTGAATGAATGGGAAAATGAAGTGGAAAAAACTAGAAGGCATTTGTTTCTCATTATTTTTAACCCAGAAGAGGGATTAATTACTAAGGAAAGAAAGGAAAAGAGAAAGTTTTGATTTAAAATTTACGAGGGCTTTATGTCTTAAAGCAATAATTTTTTTTTTTTTGAAAATTCATAATTACCGGAAGTACATACTAAAACTAAATTGTAAAATTAGATCATTCATGAAAAATATTTTTTCCTTCATTTTCATTAATATTTTTTAATGCAATTTATCATATTTTTATACATTTGTATTTAGAGTCTTTCATTTCTACGTATCCATCGTAATGTGCTATTTCATATATTGAAATTTTTTTTTAATTCTCTTAGATCGAGCTTACAGTATTCAGCTAGAATTCATACAGTAAAGTAGTTTTGTTATGTGTCTGGTTCGAAACATCGAATGTTTCGATCGCAATTGAAATTAATTTTATTTTTTGAACAAAAAAAAAAAACGGAAAGAATTGAACGGTTGCATCAATGAACGAGTGATAAATCATTTACCTGGGATAAATTTGTTTCTTTTTTTAACAAATACTTGAAAGGCTTCTGGGTCATCACTGATAAAAGCTCCGCCAATTCTTGTTTCACCTCGACCTGCTGCATTTTGAAAATTTTTCAAAAACTCCCTCTGACCTGTTTGACTTACACAATTGCCCATACCGTGATTTCTGAAAGAAAATAATTACAACACTTTGTGAAAACATTTGAGAAAAAAAGTTACATGTTAAAATTGAAAGAAACAATTTACACTTTTTATTTGGAATTTTGAACTTACACTAAAACTGTGCTTTAAATTTAAAATTATAATTTCACCTCAAACTTCATTAAAGAACAAGAAAAATCCTAGAAATGGTTTTTTTTTTCTAAATCCAAAATAGAATACTGCATAAAGACAAATTTAATTCTCGCTTACTCAGCATATCATTGTATCTTATTTAAGATTGCTGAAAGTTTCTAAGACTGAAATATAAGCTCACCTAATCCTAATCGCTTATCATTTTCTCACTCTAATTATCACAACGATTCTTATCAGACATTTTTACCGATAAAAGTAGAAATTAGTTTAAAAAGAAAAATTTTTTTTCAATATAAGAAATTTAGTGTTGTAATAATACAAGTGTTATTATTACAGTAGCAATGTCAGGATCTTTCGGATATTACAACATGTTCCATTTGAAGATAACGATGAGTAAATTTTATACTGAAAGAGGTTTATCCTATCACTTGTTTAACAATTTACTTTAATCCATCCGATGGTTTCGGTCTTTACGGTTAAAAAAGAAAAATTCCATCATAGTATCTTCAAAACAATAAAAAATAAAAAGAAGCATTTCATTTCTCTATTCCCCTTCTCTTTTTTCATACTTCCTTTTCAGCCTTTGTAATTAATTAGTAAGAAATTTAAACTGACCTCAAAATTACACGAATTTCCCGTTGCGTTCAGCTTACGCAATGAACACAAATTAGTGAAACTGCCGCTGAATTCCGTCCACAAACTAAACTTTTGCTAATTTTGCTTGTTGAAAAGAAGTGTTCAAATGCTTCCCAAGAACTTTTAACAATTCATTCTCCTGAATTTCGAATCTCACTTCATAATACTTTAAGAAAATCACATTACAGCACATTCAAAAAAACAAAATAATTAAAATACAGAAAGTTTAATTGGTGAAAAAAAAAACTTTTAAGAAAGACAAATTTATATGTAAATTTAGTGAATATGCCAAAAATTTTCGTTCACAATGCTAAACAATAATTATTTACAGCATAATTAATTTCAATGCATAATGAATATTATTATATTTAGAAAGTTGAATGAAATTAATCGAAATGTATAACCTAATCAATATGAAAAATATTGAGATATGATATGATAACTGAAGATACAATCATTTATATGGCTAAGAAAATGCTTTTGTTCAAAGTTATCCGATAGGAATGAAGCCAAAGAATGAAACCGTAGTCCCTCATCAATCCTTCGCTTGATACAACAATCATTCTAATCATCCCATTGCTATAGTTTATCATTCTAATCATCTCGTTGCTATAGTTTATCATTCTAATCATTTCGATGCTACAGTTTATCATTCTAATTATCCCAATGCTACATTTTGTTCACTTTCTTCTCTAAATTTCATCAAAAAGTTCAATCAATTTCAGAAAAAAAAAAAGGAATAAATCAATAATTGGTGGGAAATTTTAATCCCGAATAACAGTAGCTGCTGACAATGAGCAGTGGTTATATTAGCTAATTGTATCCAGCAAAGTAGCTAACAACTGCAACTGAGCAGCACATAAATCATTACCATTATCATCATCATTACCATCACTATCATCATCATTATCATCTCTATCACCATTATTATCACCGTCATCATTCATCCAGTCAGTGCAAGCAGCTGATTATCCTTGGAGTGGTGCTGTAAACTTTTCGGCAAGTAACAGAACAAATAACGAAAATGCTCCCATCTTCGCCCACTGCCGAAGGTTCGACAACATGTCGTTGCTTTAAAGCGTAAGACTGAGCAATACCCCATAGCTTAGATTTTAATTTGTTAAATTTTAAGGCAGAGAAGGGGAAGATAAGGCAGCAAGGGATATGTTCCTCTTATCATTCCTGCTTGCAACTAATCAATTATGTGCCACTTCGCATATCTCCTTCTAATTCTTTCATCCTGATTAATTAATCACTTTTGTATGAAAATCAAATTGATAACTTATCATTTTCCCCATTGCATTACAGCACAGTTTTTATAAAATGCCAATTTTTAAATATTAAACAGAATAAAATAAGAATTCGCAGTAGTTAAATGGAAGTTCACAAAGTAGTGATGGGAAAATTCTTGAAATAAATGTTCTCAGACATAACATAAAGATTCAGCTGCTGATAAATATTTTTTTGTTACAATACAGGAGTTTGATATTTATCACTTGCATACATCTTGCAAAATTTATGAAAGTATATTTTTCATAAATTAAATTTTACTCATTTTTTTCAATGAGAAGACTGAACTTGAAATTATTAAATTCGATGGCTTTTCCATTTAAGCGTTAAATTTGACAAAATTATAAAAAAATTATGAAATAAAAATAATCTGTAAAAGGGTTTAATTGGGAAGAAATAGATTATTACAACCGACTGATTGAACCAATGAACTTTGAAAACGCAATAAATCATAAAATCTAATCAGACCAAGTTTTTCATATTTTTTAAAAAAACAGTAAGAATAATTTTGCATATTTAAAATTTAATTCTTTTTTCAAAGCTTTGATCTATTTTTGAAATTTCTTGCATTTGTTCCGGTATATTTCTTTTTCAACTAAATCTCTTAATGTTGATGGCATAGTTGGATGCCGGATCCGGTTGAACAGTAGTTTTACGGTTACATTTTACCTAGTTGTGATCGGATAGATTAACAATAATTAACTCATCAGCAAATGGTACTTCCCTTTTATTTCACACGTTTAGGCGCATTTCTTCCTTAATTCTTTCAAACTATCTAGGTACAGGCAGTTCATTTATGCAACTTATCTCAGTTCTTCATCTGGTAAATGTTCCAGCGAAGCTCGATATATTTCTCCATCTAGCCTAAATCAAAATTCCTTTTCAACTTACGGATTTACTAGGCTGTGAGGATGCGGGATCCTCGAGAGTTTCTGGAAAACTATCCCGATGAGATGAGAATGCGGGATCCTCGAGAGCTTCTGGAAATTCTCTTGATGAGAAGTGCTGTAACAGGAGCTTTGACACAAATTTGACTTTCCGCGTAACTTCAACTCTCGATGTTCAAGTGTCTGTTTGAAAATATCTTACGGTAGAGTATACGGTGCTAAATAGAACATTCGAGAAAATTCGGGAATGTTCGGAGGATGTCGTGATGATGCTGGTGGGGTTGGCATTGTACAGGACACTAGTGCTTGTGTGTTGCATTTATGTGTTTGTTCGTGCATATGTGTTGGTGACATTGGTTCTTCTCCGATTCTTGTTACTTCCCCGGTGTTTGACTCTGGATACCTGACCTCCGGTATTTGATCCTGATCTTAACCCCGGTCTTAGCGAATCTCTTTCTCCGCTTTTCCGCCGTCATTCATTGACAAGAGTGCGTCCGAGTGGTTTCCCCTTTGAATGATCTTGTTCTCATTAAAGAAGAGGATATTTGATTGATTTTTGTTAAATCTCGCTACTTTCTCTACGATTCCAATAATTTTCCTTACGTTGTTTATCTCTTAATTTGCTTCTACGCACTTCATAAATTGGAAATCGTGATTATCCAAAGAACTGGTTAGTGAACTAAGTTCAATGCTTCTCGTTTTGTTTTTTCTTTATTTGTTTTTCGACTTGATTAGTGGGAATTTCCAACGCAAGTTTTCTTGTTCTCTTGTGCATGTTTATTGATAGTTGTTCTTCACTTATCCATCTTCATCCTTTTTCAATTCCCCTGACTTAAAAAGATTCTAATCGGAGACGAATATTCTATTTTTCTTTAGTAAAAGTCGTATCATTAGAACGATACCAAACAGTGCCATTATTCTGGTATTTATCAATCTTCGAGTGTATTACAGATAGATATTTCTTTCATGTTGTGACTCTTGTCCTTGTCGGTAGTGGCAGTTTTATTTTTTGAAACACGAAATATATCTTACATTTAATTGAGCGCTTTGATCTTGTCAACTACTATTGTTAAGATTTGGTGTTCAAGCAACGATTTTAATGTATGAATTTATTCTTCAATTTTTTTAAGGTCCAAATTCTCTGTTCACTTTCGTGGAATTCAAGCGGAGATAGGCTTAGCGACGCAGAGCAGCTAATTGTATTAATTGATTGCTTTCTTTACATACGTCTTTTTTCTGGAGACGTCAAGTAAAATATGGGGAAGGATTACTACAAAGTGTTAGGAATTGCAAAAAGTGCTAGTGATGACGAGATTAAGAAGGCATATCGTAAAATGGCACTGAAGTATCATCCGGACAAAAACAAAGAGCCGGGTGCAGAAGCGAAATTTAAGGTTTGTTTTAAAAATTTGTTGGTGAGTTCCTAGGTTGTCAGGGACAGTATTCCTCGCTAGACACATTTTTTATATGACCGCGAGTTTCAGGAAGTAGCCGAAGCATACGACGTGCTGTCGGATCCGAAGAAGAAAGAAATTTATGACAAATATGGCGAAGACGGTTTGAAAGGAGGAGAAGGAGGATTCGGTGGGCCTGGTGGTGTTCACTATGAATTCCAGTAAGGTTCCCAAATTGTCATTGGATTTGTAAAGTGATTTGTCTGAAGGAAATAGCAGTAAGTGTGGATATGTAACATAATGGAATGACTCAATTCTAAATATACAAACTGAAAACATATTACAGCACTTGAGTTTTTTATCAGTTATAAAAGAAGATGAATTACAGGGGAGACCCAATGCAAATGTTTGCTCAATTCTTTGGTGGTAGTGATCCATTTTCTTCGTTTTTTGGTGGCAGTTCTGCTGGTGGGCCGCAGGTTTTCTTTTCAACCACAGGCGATGATATGCATTTCGGTACTGTGTTGTTACTTTAGTTTTTGAGATTTAATGCTTTGGTCGACATATTTTTTTTTTATAGGTTAAAGCCTTAAGCTAAAAAATGTTCCAGATTTTGCAGGAATGCCTTTCGGTATGGGTGGTGGTCATCCACGGCGGCAACGTCAAGATCCGGTTGTACAGCATGAACTTCTTGTCTCTTTAGAAGATATTTACAAGGGTTGTACAAAGAAGATGAAAATTACTAGGTAGTTAATTTAGATATCTCTACGGATTATTTTTAGAAACCTTTTGGTTTTTGTTGGTGGTTTTTTTTTGGTCGTCTTCATTTATTTCCTTGCGCAATCATATTGATTATGTGGTCTATAGTTTCTTGCATTTAAAGGAAGGTGTTATCTGCTGATGGGCAATCAACACGAATAGAGGATAAGGTCTTGACAATCAATATTAAACCCGGTTGGAAGAGTGGGACTAAAATCACTTTCCCCAAAGAGGGTGATCAGCATCCGGGGCGTGTTCCTGCTGACATTGTGTTTGTTATTAAAGACAAACATCATCCTAAGTTCAAGGTAATTTTGTTATTCTAAAATTCCTTCGTAAATTAACGTTAAAATATGGCAAACTTCTCTTAGCTTACATTATTTTTTTTTTTTTTCAGCGCGAAGGTGCAGACATCCGATATGTACACAAATTATCATTACGTGATGCTCTATGTGGGACGGTTGTACATGTTCCAACACTGGATGGTACAACATATCCATTGCGCATTAATGAGATCATTAGACCAAACACGTCTAGGAGGTATATTTTGTTTACACTGTTGCTAAGGTATTAAATTTTAATTAATTGTTGTCTCGCTATGATACTTCAGTATTATTTCTTGAAGGTCTCCGTTTATTTTGAGGTTTGTAAGTTCAACTTCCGAGAAACAAGTATTTTATCGCTGTTTTAATATCTGCACACATTTTTATGTATTCAGTTGGTTGATTGGTCTTTCTGTCAACAACTTTTTTTCAATCAGATTATTGAGATTTCTTCCTTCATCGTAGCCTATATTATTTGAAATTACTTTCGGCTATTTTTTGTTCACTTAGCCGTTTTGTGCAAACTTAATAGCCATAATGATTACTTCGGATCATTTCTTTTACTCTCTTGTCGGATGACCATATTTATTTTCAGGTTGACGGGGCAGGGCTTACCGAATCCTAAGATGGCTGGACGACGAGGCGATTTAATTGTTGAATTTGATGTTAGGTTCCCAGATTCACTTTCATCAGCATCGAAAGAATTGGTAATGAATGCACTGCCAGCGTGACCAGGTCACGGTTTCACTGACTTTTTGCAGGCTTTGTATTTCGCGTCTCGCTGTTTTTGTGTGGCCTGTTCACGTTTTGATGTATAAAATTCCTACTTTTTTCGATTGTATAGAACTTGAAATATCGGGACAGAAATTTGGGATAGGTGGTTATCCTTAGAGTTAGTGCGTAAAGGAAATGGGATTTTTCATGGATTTTGAAGCTGTAAGCTTCTTCAGCCCCTGATGGGAAGTTTAAATATATAGTTATTTTAATATTTCCATCTTATTTGCAGTGTATATTTTCATATGTGTCTCGGTTTTCCCTGGTTATTCGGTACTTTTTGCTCCGTTAAGAGTTTTGCATATTCCTAAATCCACATATGGATCAAATTTGCGATGGTTCACTTTGTCTTAATACTCCTGAAACTTCTAGGACATTATGGAATGGTTTTTTTTATGTCCACGATGATGAAATTGTATATACTGTCTTGTTCAAGCAGGAATATGGGCATTTAACCCCGACTTTTTTGTGTCTGTTAGCTGTAGCTTCGTCATTGTTGTTTATAACAGTTTAGAATGTTCCAGTTTCAGTCTTACGGGTGTTAAATGTGTTGAATAACAACCCGTATTCTGGTGGACCTTGAAATAAGTTTTTGGTTTGGAAAAAAGTGGTTGTAGAAATGGGATTTGAATGAGAGATGTTTAGGAGATGATGTATAACCCCTGAAGTGTAAGGACTGGGATTTGAGGTAGAGGTAGCTCTTTTTTTCTGAAAAAAATGAAAATATGAATACTGGAAGTGGTTTTTTCTGGACCACAAATTTATAAAATTAACTGGTCGTATAAAGAGTGTGTGCCAAATGAAAAAATGTTAATGTAGTAAAAGTTTAGAAAAGCTATTCCGCTGTGTGAAGTTAATTAATCACAAAGGAGTAGTGGATTGTAACTAAAAACAGATCCAGACCTAGGATTTGTTCAATACTTGATTTTTAGACGAGGTAAACAGTAGTTTATGAATGCCTTGTCTGGGGGAAGGGGCTAGTGGACTGAGGTAGAGAAATGGTGATGGGAAGCCTCGTTGTTTGGGATTCCGCAGTGGTCTGTGGTGTCTGCAATAAGAATAGAATCAGATTAACTCGTGATCTTTGTGCAAAAGTGCAAAGTAGTGGTATCCGCACAGTATTCGTCCCAAAACATTGCTACTGAAGATTTATGCTACGTCTATTCATACCGTAATGTCTAGTTATCATTGAGCTGTTGCTGTCATTGCTGCTATCTTCTTACCAAAATGCATTTCTAACTGATCATTGAAACAACAATTAACAGAAGCCTCGGAGGATGTTCTTGTTTCAATATGTTCTTTTCATAACTCTAACAGGATCTTACGAAATTCCGGGAGTTGAAATCTGAAAGTCATGGGGAAGGATCAACAACGAGTTGTACTGAATTCGTTGCGGAGTTTGCCATTCATAAGCCGGCCGACGCTACGTAGGTTTCAACTTGACAAGCATTGATACCTCTTTCGATTTTGAAAAACCCTTGATCACCCCACCTGAAAGTAGTTTTCATGAAACGGAGTTACATTTATGAAAGTAAACTTCCGTAAACAAGTTTTTTTTCTTTTTTAGAATTCCAAAATAAAAGAAATTTCAATAGCTGGTCACTGCACCCACCATTCACCCCAACTGTTTTTTAGTAACCAGTATTTCTTGCCATTTTCTACACCGTAACCGATCACTTCAGCTGCATGGTTAGGTTCCATTGTCTGGCATTCATCGGTATCCGGTAATACTCCAGATTTGTAGAACTTGTACCGCTTCGGAAATGCAAGATCTGTTCAGTAAAAAAATGGAAAATTTTTAATAGAGATAGAAACTGATTGCGTGTATCGGGAGTTAAGGGATTTTTTTTTTTGGAGTTTTTCCTGAGAAACAGATGTGGAATTTGTCACTTTTTCGGAACTGTATTCTTTACGATTCTGGTATACAGTCAAACCTAAAAGGATCATTATAAACTATTGTATCTCTTATACTGCTGTGAAATAGGATACTTGGATGTTTGCTGTCCAAGTTCTCATATCTTGAATTCCAAGCACAGTTGACCGAAAAAAGGTCAAGGACAGAAGGTATTGTGATCAAGAAAGGGAAATGTTGCATTTCTATGAAAATCGTTCCGTTTCAACTTAATTTCTGAATTTTTAGGTCACGAAAGGTTGGTGTAATAGGAAGATGTAATATGATGATGTAATAAGACAAAGATTTATCACATTATCAGTAATAAATGTAAAGTTTCCCTATCGACTACATGTTCCCTTAGGAAGCTTAAGATATTAACACTTTTATACTATCTTTTGTAAATATTTTAGTATTTTATTTCCATCCAAATGTACATATTTGATTGAGTTGATTAATCAGCATAATCATATAAAAAATGAAACATTTAGAATATGGGAAGATCTAAATGTCAATTTTTTTCTATTTTTATTGAAACATCCGTCATCCAAAAAAAGATTCACAATGCTTAAAAACAAACTCAACGCAACTGGTGCCACATTTGCTACAAACCAAGCGATTGCATTAGGATCTGGATCGATCTGATATAATTTGGTTATGAAAAATTCACCACGTGATGGACAATAATAATTATTCCCCAATAATGTTGGATAATTGATCATTTGGGTGAAACCCATATATTTTCCACGTCTATAATATGAGAATGATTTACAATTTCGGCTTTCCCCAAATAAACTTTTTTCCTGACAAAATAATTTTACAATTTTAAACGTACTATCATGAACCCAATTTATGTAGCAATAGATTGTTTTCCGCTCTTGAAATGTCATCCATATTTTGTGAGTGAATAATTGAACAACTAATTAAATCACATTCAAAATATTTGTAGACCTACTAGAGATAATGAAAGAATTTTGTAGAATAAAATTGAGAATTAAAGTCTAATTTTGTGAAGTGAAATTACAATTAGTTAAAATATATAATAGTTTCAGGAAAAAGAGTTAAATTGAAATCAGAATAAAATATTCATATAACTAACGCCATTGATTTCATAATACTACCACTTTTACAGCCATCGTTAGTATAATCACAATCAAGCATTTCATATTCTGATATAGAAATATATTGCTGATATTTGATTGCATACAATGATTCTATCACAGCTGCTACTGCATACGCATAACATGAATTACATTTATACGCTGAAAGCATTCATTATCATAAATATATATTTTGTGCTTTTTTTTTCCAGATTCAAAATAATACTGGAGAATAGAAATAGAAAAATGATAGTTGAAATGAGCTATAAAATTGAAATAATTTTTTGAATTTCATTTTTTCCTAAATATATTTAAAAATAATTTTGGGAAGAACATTTATAGCTAACATTGTTTTTTAACAGCAGTTACACCACCTTTCTCCCTCCAATCCCAGTATGACGGATATGTTGAACCATCTGAGACTACGTGAATCCAACCAGCTCCATTATAACGAAAGGTATGACGTTTCGATTCCAGAAGTGATCCAGAAAACTGCAATTTAAACTTTTCATAATATCGTATCGTAAGTATGATAGCTAGTTTTTTGAAATGATTTTCAATTAATTTTCCAAACACTTTTCCATATGTTTTTCCTAATGATTTACATACATATCTTCCATAAACATAAAATATACTGGAAGTAAACTTGTTGAAACTTAAGAGAAATCAAAAATTTCATTTAAATTATAAAACATGACATTTCCTTGTTCTTCTTGATATTTCTCGCAAAGCTGAAATAAAATTTACTGATAAATGCTTCATTTCTAAATCTAAATTGTATGATAAATTGAAAATTTAATTGTACTGAAAAATCTTAACACTGATACAATCATATCAAATGATGTGGAAGAAAAGAAAAAAAAACAAACAAACAAAAGAAATATCCATTCATATAAATAGCCTTTTCTCATCATGTTATTTTAATATATTTATTAGAAAAATGAAATACTAAATGATATACAGGAAACAAATATAATAATTATAATTTATATGCTATAAGGATAGATAATTAATGAAAAAATTATTAACAATTCTTGTCTATGACTGCATAAAAGCCAATAAATAACCAATAATTTTGAATTTGATATTTTTCAATTTCATTACTTTAAATTGTGTGGAAAAATTTTGTCATGATTATTAGTAAAAGAAAAATTTCTTCAAAAATTATAAAAAAAAAAAAAGAAAAATTGTTTTAAATTTTTACAATTAACAAATATTTCATTTTTTTTATTGCAGCTTTTTTTTTTTTTTTTTTTTTTTTAAATTATTATTGTTTTTTTTTTTTTTTTTTTTTTTTTTTTCCTACAAAATTACAGCAGTTTGAAAGTACTAATCGATAAGAATTTATTAGAAACTTGAATTTGTTTGGAAAAGACTGCCAAAAGCACAATGAGTGCGCAAAAATATCAATCAAATGTGTGAAGAGGGTATCATCGGATGACATGTACGTTAGTGATAACGATCATGATGGCCAGAGATAAGCTTATAAAAATAGAGTGGAAGAAGATCAGCTGACATCACTAATTTACACCTATAATTTAAACATTTCGCTGTTCAAATTAGTCAATTTAGCATTCAATTTTTCTTTTTTTTTTTTTTTTTTTTTTTTTTTCCTCCATTTAATGAATTAAATATTATATCAAATTTAAACTTGCTCATTTTTTGTTCATTTCTTATCACAACATTTTCATCGTTAAATTATTTTTCAAAATATTTGAAAAA
>PQVD01001204.1:0-23908 GCA_003012265.1 Setaria equina
TGTTGTGAAATGAATAATTTTTGATGTTGTTTGAAAATGCATTAAACAGAAATTAAAATATATTCAACCAGCAACGTTTGGATAGCACTTTGTTACTTATACAACATGTACATTCGATTGTTGTCGAATGAACGAATGTCATGTAAATTTTAGAGTTATTTTGTTGTTAATCATTATGGGACTAATTATGGAGTGCACATACACACATATGTACAAATGGATAGCTAATTATGGATCAGACATTAATTAACCGACCTGAATGAGACTGAATAAATGTCATGTGACAACCACGGTGACATACTAATAGAGCTTTACAAATCATTGATATATATATATTCTACAATTTTAATAACAGTAATTGATGAGAGAGTGCAAAGTACCGTGGAAATTCAATTTCATTTAACTAAAGTAATATTACTATTCATGTTCAGGTGCACACCTAGACATATCCAGACAAACAGATACAGCACTGTGGAAATTTTGCTGGTTAGTTCAGGGGGACGATTTATTAGATTGGTTGATTTGATTTGATTTTGCAAGAACTGTAGCCCATTTGCAGGTAGACAAGGGGTGGGTAGGGGCTTCCTGAAGAGAGAGGTTGGACAATGTCATCGGCACCTGTGTGACACCTGCCTGCTGCTGTCCCCTCTTCTGTCACCTCCAGTTACCGTCTCCTTTGTTGTCATACCAGTAGCAGTAGCAGTAACAGCAGAAGTACTGATTGTTTTTTAATCAATGTAAATTTCGGATACTTGTAGGATGGCTAAAATTTTGATATCTTTCTGCTGCCAATTTTCATTGCCATGAAGTTTTGAAAAGCGAAGGTTGAAGCAAGATGAAAGTATGAACTTCCGTACAATTTACTTGCAATCTTCAGAAATAATTAATAAATTTGAGAAAAATTTTCCCCTTGCAGAGGAAGGAAGAAATGAAATAGTTGTGCTAGGCATAAAATTAAATTAATTGATTTTTTTAACTTGCAACTTCTTACAAATAAGCATAATGTTTCCCAGGTTCACTTATTTATTTTATTTCATTTTATTTGTCAATTCAAATCTAATATGGCACTGTCCATTACCGCTCACGTGTTGTAAAACCGCTTAATTGGCTTACGCCGATATTTTTGGTTTCATTCGTTTGCTTCACGTCTTAGGACGTATGCAATATTTTGCATCATTTTTAGGCTCTAGAAAATAAGAAAACCGTACCATACCATTTTACAATTTTTTATGCGTACGTGAATTTTTCAGGCAACAGACTTTTCAACGACGTCTGAATGTTCTTCAAATATCATAAAAGCTTATGATGTAATTACAAATTTTAAGCTCAAAATTTGAGAAAAAGAAAAAATACAATGTACTATTGAATTGGTTTTTGAAGACGCCATTAATTTAGTATACGGTAGAATTGACAATCTTGTGATTTTTGTCAATTATCGCCATCAATTGACATTTGACATGCAAAGGCTGTGGGGGAAAATTATGTCGAATTTTTTTTATCTTTCTGCTTCATCTTACAAAAGTTCATTAAAATGATGAAACATTAACTGCATAGCATAGCAGCAAAGGGGCAAAAGATTTTTTAACTAATAAATAATCTCAAAATATTTTTGCTAAATTTTAAAAATTGTGTCAAAACAACTTTCTTTTCATTTATTTAAAAAAAGAAGAAAAATGGAAAGAAATTCGTTTCAAAAAACTTCTTTTCACAATAAGTTCGTAAGAGCCATAAAGTTATTACAATCATTCTTTCACATTCATTTGCTTTTTTTAATAAAAAATTTTTTTTTCGATGAGATAAAAATTGATAGATAGGAAGAACAGAAATTTGACAATTTAGAATTATGTGTTATGAAATTTTTAATGGAAATTAATTGACGATGTCGAATTAATTAAGAAGAAAACTGGAAGTGTCCAATTTTGAGAAAACCTATTATGAATAAGTTATTTGAGGTAAGGAGCAAGTGACCTAGTCCTAATATATCTGCAATTCCTAAAATAAATTACAAACAAATGAGTGCAAATTAAAAAATCCCATTTGTTTTATTTAGGATATAATGCTTCGATATTGTCACAAATGTTTCATCAGCTTTACAAAGTGAAAAAAAGCAAGGTTGTTGGCGTCTCTTTACGAGTCAACACACGTGTAAGTACGTCAAAATACTTGTACCAGTTGTCATAACTAGAATTTTTAGCATTATTAATTTATGACGGAAGCAAAGTTAAGTAAAAAAAAAAAAAACTGTAAGATGATAAAGAATTTTATGGGATTACTTTTGGAGTGATATGATTTGTTGATAAATTTCACAACAATGCAATATTTTTTGTACAGTAGAATTGTACGATATTTACGAACAAATTTTTAAGCGACAAAATTTTTACAGCTATTCTTTATGGCCATAAAGCTTTACGGTTGATAAAATTAAACGATTTTGAAAATTAAAAGAGAAAAAGACAAACTATCATTCCATTGTTGATAAATTATTTTTGGCAAGATCGATCTGAAGTGATTGTTTTTTTTTTTTTGTTTATTTCATGCTTATCAAAACTGCACGGTAGTTAACATTTCATTTGCTTTATTTTTTTCACTTAAAAAACTTTGTGCCAATTTAATGGCTTTTATCCGATCGTTGAATAAAAAGAGTAAAATAAACTCGTAAAATTGCGAAACACTTTAATCCTTTGTTCTTCCCGTTAACAACTAACTTCATCATCTTAACTTCCTTCCTTTGTTTTTTCTGTCGCTTTTTGTTTAATATATCCATTCATTCATTTATTCTTATCTGAATTCCGAAAAAAAATTTCATTTGTAAAATTTGTGATGATTGTGCAAAGGCAGTTAGTTAGCAATGATTTTTGTCTTTTTTTCTTAAATTTTTGTTTCCATTTTTCTTTCGTTTTTTTCCATCTTTTAAAAATTATGAACGATACTAATTTGCTCATTTTTAAAAACTTTTATTATGACTTTACGATTCCAATCGACTATGTTCCAACTAACTTCTTTTTCTTTTTTGATTTTTTAATGAGCTTAGCTAATAGAATAAACAGCTGCCTGGTGAGGAATAAAATTTTAAAGTTATAGTGGATGACGTACTGTTTTTAACAAAGCCATTGAATTTCTGCTCTTCATTTCAATATAATCTAAAAAAAAAAAGTAAGATAACTTAATCAAACTGAAGAAAAGTGAAATTCAGTGAATTTAATTTGATTGGTTAAACTATTCCTAAATAAAAGGAATTTAGCGGAATCTTCAGGCTTATTTTTGTTGTTTGCACATAATTCTTATATCTTTTGGGTTTTTCTGCTTCTTTTTCAAAAGGAAAAAAAAGAGATTTATTGCTTCTTGAATTTTCAAAAAAAAAGTTATATTTTCACGCCAAAGAACAGAGAAGCGGTAATGGGATGACATACGTATTGCGCCTACTCAGTTGACAGCTGTGAAAAGGTTGACGAGAAGAACGAGAGTGTAATAAAATTTCCCTTAATTAATTGATTTGTCCTTTTACTTCTGCCGAGATTACGGTTTAGTTTTTGCAAACCTAACACCACCGTTACTTTTGATAAATTGAATCTTTTTCGCAAGTTGTCGGAGATTTATTGAATAGATGAAGAAAACTGGGTCGAAAACCTTTCGACTAAATTTATCGAACGAAACAATTCCGGAAAATAATACTGAAAATACTCGATTTTACCAGTGCTTCAACTGATGTAAATTAAGGATTTTTTTATTTTCATTTTTCATTTGTTTATTTATTTTCCGGAACTTACATAACTGATTTTATTAAACTTTCAAAATTTCGTTGTTATTTCAGGAAAAAAAAAACTTTTTGAATTTAAATGCTTTGCTGTATATGGGAATGATGCATAAAAGTTCAAAAACATGAGGATTTGTTAAAATTAATTATGCGAGTTCAAAGATAATTAATTTGATTGAAACATAATAATAATAAGTCAAAATTATACATCGTCTTTCATATTTAAAGCAGTGGCTTTGCTTTTTCACTAATAATTTCAATAAAATGTGGTGAGGCAAATCTCCCTGGAGACTAGAAGCTAGACGTTTTAAGATTCCGGCAACTGAATCGAATTGTCCAATTGTCAATTCATCGAATGTGCAACAAATGGATTGCTAAGCCAAGGCGGCACAACTTCTTTTCAGACCAAATTCATCAGCAAGTCTTATCGAGCTGAACCGTTCTGTAAGATTGAGCCTTTCTGATGCTTCAAGAATGAAACGCAACAATGTGTGAAGTTCAGGTCAGTAATTTATTATCCACAACGGAATTTGGTTTTTCTTCTGTGAAAAGGACGAGAAGAGAAAGAAAACTGAGCGGAACAGTTGTTAATTTATATCATTTACTCTTCTCTTGTTGACGTTTCAAAAAACTTTTCTGGAACCATGCCATGACACGCCATCCTATCTTCAGCTGCGATCTGCGAACAGTTGTCACTTTCTTGACCTTGCTGTTGAAACGAAACATGAAAAGAAAGATTGTCACTGTGTTGTGTAAGGAGAAGAAATGAAATTAGACGTTGAATTGAAATTTTTTTAAAGTCCTTTTGGGCCAGTAAATTTTGTTCAGCTGGTAATTATTATTCTCGCAATTAGCATAGCATTTTAGCTTTTTCATCTTTCAGTTTTTCTTTTTTCAACAATTTATAAAATTTCTTTTCTTTTATCATTGATGCTGAGAAACGGTTTTTAATTTTCATTGGTCGTTTTTTTTTTTTTATTAGCTCTAAATTATTTGAATATATTAATGTCTTGAAAATTAACTTCAAAACTGATTGATTTAGTTGGCAACAAAAAAGAATTTGATCATTTATGAACACTGACAAATATTTAGTTATCAGTAAAACTTCGTATTCAAAAGGATAATAAAAAAAAATTATTTTAATCTTTCACTTCCTCTTTAGATTTTTTGCCTGTAATCTTACAATTTGAACTTTTTTTTGACAAAATAATTTAAACTAATTGCTCATTTTGTGCTCTGCTTCAATGAGAATTGATCTCTTGCTTTGAGTTTAAACTAATTGATCTAACAAACGGTCCTTTTTAATTTATCTTTTTCAATTAGTTTAACTAATGAGTACCATATAAGCAAATAATATAAAAACGAAAAAAAAGGAGATAAAAGAATAAGACTAGACCAGTACAGTAATAGATGGCCTCATTTTAGTTATCCTTTTCATTGTCCCTATGGTATTTTTTTTTAATTTGCAATGAAGACCAAACGGGCTTATTATCTTCAAAGGAAATCAAAGGGAAGAGTATAGAACCCCCTTTTCCCTTCCATTTGATATGATCGTTATGGCTTGGCTCATTCTGTGTTCTCCACAAGCCTGAACTCTTTCTTAGCTACCAGTTCATTTTATGGCTCATCGTGGATTACTGTCCGCATAATCGTCTTTCGCTGTCGACATTCTTGTCAACAACACAATTGTAATTTCAGTTTTTTTTTTCTTTGAAAAAAAAGCATTCCATTCTTTCTTTCTTTCTTTTTCTTCCTTTTTTCTTTTAATAAAATGCCATTTTTTTCACTTTCACTATTTGTTTTCCATTAAACATACCTATCTTAATGCTTTGCAAGATTAATAGATTAATTTTGCTTTTGTCTTTTGTCTTTTGTTTTTTCTCCTCTCTTGGCTTCTTTTCCAAACTATTAGAAATTTATTGACAAATTGATTTTGTTAGCAATTTCGAATGAAATTTAAAGTTTTAGAACGAAATTTTCCTTTTTTGAAAATTTCAAGCCTTGATTTATTTCTATTCTTCCTTATCAAAAAACAATTTCATGAATGGCAAAATAGTTTTTATATGGGGTAATGTTGTTAAGAGTGATAATAATTAAGGCGGTAAACTGATCAATTCGACCTAATTACTTTCAAAGATAATGCATCACTTGCTATGGTAATATAATTTTACTACAATGCTAAAGATTAGATGATGTAATTAATTTGATTTAATCATATAGTAGCAATGATAATTAATAATTATGCTTATGCAACCTTTAGTATTACAGTAAAAATTGCTAATTGCCAATGTCATTAAATAACTAAATATAGTAGTACTAGGATTATTAATTATCATGGTCACTATATGATTGAAAATAATTAATGATGATAAGTAGTATATTACTATGACTTTGTGAATGAAAATGAACAACAATGATCATTTTGCCAAAAGTTTATTTGGCACTGTGATCCATCCTGTAGACGTCGTTTGGATGGACGTTTATTTCAGAATTGGGCCATCACTATGCATTGGCATATTGTTAACAGTGATAAAGATGATGATAATGATAAAAATAATAATGATGCCTAAATGAATGAGAATGCATTTTGTTATTTGCTTCACGGAATTACTTTTAATCTAATGTAATGTTTCATTGTTGTCAATTGAGGCGAATCTGTGATGTCTTTCGATGTTGTTATCAGCTAAGTACTTTTATCTAAGTTTTAATTGTTCTTAAAAAAGGAAGTTAGAAAGAAAAAAAAAAGGGAACGAAAAGTGATCGAATTTCCAACGATTTTTAACGAATTTATTATTAAGAAAAATTCAAATACTTAAAGGCTTTTACACCAATGATAATTAATCTCTTTGAAACATAAGCATTAATAACAATTATGATGTTTAGCTAGTAAATTAATAATCACTAATTAGTGTTTTAAATAATTACTACAGAAAATCTAAACAGTGGCATTTTCAGTCGTTAATTGAATCAGATATTACAATTTCACACAAGTTTTTTTAATCAATTTATATAAATTGATATTTGTGCTCGCTTCTTATCTTTGCTTATGCTTATTTTTCTTCCTTCCTTCCTCTTATTTCCCGTCTCACAACAAAGTTTATATTAATTGGGTCCGATTTCACTTTTCATTTTAAATTACTGAAATTATCAGATAATTTACTAGACTATGTCAGTCAATCCAAATCAGCATCTGCCCCATCAAGACATCTATTTCAATTGACAGCAAGCTTAAATCCGTTCTTATCAATTTGTCACAAGTTTTCATTTTGCCCTTCTATTTTTGCTTTATCACTTCAAATTTCAAACTTAAAAGAAAAGGAAATTTCGAATTTCTAATTATATTTATATTTCTTAAGGTTAAAAGCAATGAAATATGTCCCTCTATTAATAATTTTTTCTTTATTCCTCTTCAAGTTGCATTGATATTTCGTCGAAGCAATTTGGATAGTTTGCTAGATTTGCTTTCATCTTGTTGTTATCATTTTTTTTTTTAATTTTAAAAAGCCCTTCCTTTCTTTCTTTATTACCATGTAATTAGTAAAGAGATCTTATCAATCTTATTATTTACCAATTACCTCTTCCATTCCATGAATATTGTATTAAAAGTAAAGCAATCTTGACATTTCTGGTAAAATGGATTGATCGTATGATAATGATAATTGGTTAAATATCATTCATTGTGATAACTCATTTGGGACCTATTCAAATTAGAATCATCAAATGACAATTTAAAAAAAAAAAAAATGAAATGAGATGCCATTTATAACAGTTGAATGGCATTTTGATGAATTACCACCATCACAGAATTCCACTTAGAATTTCTTGTCTTAAGCTCAAATAAAGATAGCTGATCGAACTACTCTTATTCTTTTTATTTCCAGCACTTCCAAATTCAATTTTATTTTTTTCTATGCTTTAAACGAATTTCATTTTTTCAGGAAGTTTTCATTATGTTCTATTTTTTGTTGTTGCATGCAAAAGAATTAAAATTGATTTCGAACCATTCTTACGGTGCTACTTCAGGAACTTTTTGAACATTTTTGTTTAAAACGCAATTTTTGTAATTTATTCTTTATCAGCATGTCACTGTAAGCCAACTGATTTTGTCTTAATTCAAGAGGAAAATTAATTTTTGTGTATCGGAAAGATTTCCAGTTAGAGTAAGATTATCAAAATCAAAATCTAGAATTCCAAAAAATGCTACTTTTTTAAATTTCCTATCATGAAATTTGCGTGCAGCAAGGAGTAAGTAGTTACATGATGATTGCTAATTATATTTTTCAATTATTCAGTGCTCCATTAATTTACTCGCTAATATTTTTTTTTTTTTTTTGTGTTCAGTTAATGATTATTATATTCTGTAAAAATATTCTTAACAGAACAGTAATGTATGGTAGCAGCGATGAATGATTTAATTTCATCAGTTATTTTGATGAATTTGCGTGAAATTGAAAATTGTCGAATGAAAATTTTTGATCCTTGGATGGATGAAATTGATGGATTTGGCAAATAGAAAGACAAGTTATAAGGAAGTTTAGACTAATATATGTGCAAAGATTATGGTAAATCAATCCTGAAAGAGTCAATTGTGATTCTAACTAAAGCGATCATTTTTCGTTCTTTTCTTTACACTCTTTGATTTTAATGACTTTTTCTTCTTATTTTGCAGCAATTTTGATGATGATATATGAGGAATTTGAAGTAAAAACTTTCGATGTAATCGTATTTCTAATTAACTAATATATCGGAAGATTTTTTTTCCTTTTTTAAGACTGTACTATCTATCATATTCAGAATCATCAGTGTGATTCAGAAGCTGCTGATGCTTCAATGTTAGTTAGCATCATGTCTTTATGCTATAGTGGTCAGATACAAACAGATTAAACAAAGTTTAATAAACTTTGGAATCATTTTTATACGATGACGGATTTATCCTGAAACACTCCTCAAATTTGGCTTAAAATGCTGAAGAAGATGTTGCTGATTGTGGGAAGGTAGTAAATTTCGATTAGCTGGCAATTACAAAAAAAATTTATAATTGTTGTTGCATTTTTGAATTAAACCACAACATGAAAACTGGCTAGAAAAAAGTTATAATATTCAAGAATGAAATTCAACAATTTCGAATTTCAATTTTAGCCTCATCGATCTAGTTTGAAACTGTTTTAAAGGAGAAATAAATGAATAGCTTTGCTTTGAAAATGAGCAGCTGTTTTTCTTTCACTTATCGGCCTTTGTTCATCTTATCTAATCTCTTGTCCTAGTTGTCACATTTATGGATATCATATAGACTATGTTAGCCTATTAGCACTACTTCATTTTAAGTTTAACATTTTCTGGGAAATTTTTTTGTGTTTGTGAAAGATGTTCCTTTCCTCTTTCTCTCTCTCTCTATGGAAAATTTACCGATCAGAAGTGATGCAGAAGCCGGTAGTTGCAAAACAGGAGGAAAGCATTCTTCAGAATGATTTTTGAGGTGTATTCAATCTCGATTTCAGTCTATTATGTAAGTACTCTGTTTGATACAACTAATTCCTTTTAAGTTTTTCAATTTTAGTCGGTATCCGAAGAGTCATAAAACTAAATCAAAATGATGAAAACTGGTATTTGTCGCTTGTTTATAATGATCATTGTCTCTCAGTTACAATATAAATGTAAATCTTAAAAAGAGATTCATTTTCAAAAGTTTTCATCATTAAGTTTTACACTATTATCACTGTGAATTAGTCTTCCAGAATGTTATTCCTGCCACATTTTCCTTTTTTTAGACTCTAAGAAAAGTATATGTACTTGTTCTCTGGAAAAAAAGAAAATATCACTATGCTACCGTTTTCTTTGAGAGAGAAAGAAAGAGAGAGAGAAGAAAAAAAACGAGGAATCAGTTAGTGGAGTATTTTTTGACGATGTTACAAATCATCATCTGGACATTGAATCTCTTTTTGCATCATCAGAATTCTTTCTTCATCATCAGGAAGTATTAGAAGAAACAGAAGCCGGACGGACTGAACTGACTGATGTATCGGTTGAACGGACACCATATGTGAAGCAAATGTTCCAGTCTTCGTTATAACCTTTTAATAATTATTAGGATAGTTTAATTAAGAAAAAGGGAAAAAATATGATCTTGATGGGATTAGCAAGAAAAGTATTGTTTTAGATTGATTATTTTTCAATAATTAAAGGCATTTTCTCACAAAAATGCTCAAATTAAAGAGGAAAAATAAAAGGGAAGTTATTTAAAATGAATGCCTTTTTTTTCTGCTTACATATTTTATCTTTTCCTGGTTTGTGGTTTGTGATCCTTCATGCAAATGTGATATTACTTGAAATATTAGGCATTCTGAGAAAGGAGCAAAGTGCTAAATGATCAGGCCAATCGGACAAACAATTATTATGAGTGTCGGTTGATAAATTGCAGAAAATAACTAACATGTCGCTATCATTGATAAATGCTAACATTAAGACTAAACATATAACAAGTGTGAATGCAATAGAGTAAAAATGGCACAAAAAAGTTGTAAATAAATTTTATACAAATTTCAAAATTCTCATGTTCATAGCTTCACAATATTAAATTTTTAAATTGGTTCTACTTTTGCTTGCAAAATTTCAGTTACTTGAAATCCGTTATTCTAGGCCGAACCATTTTCAATGCAACCGAAGGAAATGAGTCAAAACACTTTTGAAGAAGACAGAATTGCTTTTATTGATAGATCGAAAACCCAAAATGTAGGGGATCTTTTGAAACTAACTTTTATTTAATAATAATGATAATTCTGATAAAAATTTTGAAGATTTTTGATACCGAACGATTTATTTTCCCCCAAATTAGAAGTAATTATCCTAATTTATCCAACAATAGGTCTTCTCGAAGAGGGAGGAGAAGTTTGACATATGTTTTGTATTTTAAAAAGATTTAAATTAAAACCGAATTCTTGGAATTTTTATGCACTTACATAGATGCTTAAATTGTTTGTCTTTCAGGAGGATGTTTTTAAATTTAAAATAAATAAATTTGATCCTGATTCTTCTTTTTAAATTATGAAGATCTGTTCCATTCCTTTGACTTGATTTTGAATTGAAAAAGTTTTATATGATTACATTTACACACTTTCACTGGAACTATTTATTCTTCTAGAGTGAGATAGCAACAAAAATAAGCTTAAGTCTTTAGCTTAACGAAAAAAAATCCATTCTTCGATCTAACTTTAGCTTCAGAAAGTATTGGGATAACTGGTTAATATATTTGCATTCTATATTACATATTTCTTTGTTCATTTAGTCCTCATTCATGCAACAAATTGTCTTAGCTTTGTTATTTACAAAAAAAATAAATAAACAGCAAACTTTTTGCTGCCGGAAAAAGCAAATTTTATATTTACATATCAAACATTACGAAAAAAAAAAACAAAAAAACAAAAAAGACGGATAAAAATAAAATGATTGGTATGCATGTCTGATGTTGTTTCATTGATGATTTGATAATTGATCGTTACCTGGAATCTACCCGTTAATGATCCGTGTACTACTTTGATTCAATAAGGCTGGCCAACTGTAAGAAATTGTTATCTAACAAGCTTCTCCTTCTGGATAATAATTAAACTTCTCTCTTCTCCTTCCACTTCCCATTTTGTTCTATTTCCTCTTTCAAATTCAGATTACGATAAAATAAAGAGGAAAAAAATGATTTATGATATAATAATATCATTAATATGTTGATATAATGATCATAAAAGTGACATAAATATGCTTTAAAAAAAGTAAAAACAAAACTTTTTTTTGTCGTGCTTCTTTCTTCAACAGTGACTTTTCTGCTTTTTTTCTTCTGTTTCCTCAGATTCAAATTGTTCAATTTGAAGATTACTTTTTATCGTCTTTTTCATTCCATAGAATCATAGTTAAATAATCCCATAACAGGAACAATAATTGTCTTATAATATATCTTTAATTTGTTCCTCTTCTAGCTAACGTGAGCTAATTTTGTCTATAGGATAAATTTAGCACCGCACACTAGAAAGATCACCTATCTTGCTTTCAATTCATTTGTGGTAAAAGTATTAGAAAAATTTGTAAAGGACGATTAGACGATCAAAGAGAACAGCGCCGAAAAATGAATTTGATCATTATTCTCCATTACATCGCAAGTGAAAATTAAAAAAGAATAGACTGTAGGTAAGAGCCAAACCCTAAAAATACAAACATCATTAATTGTTCATATTTGGCTTACTAGTTTCAGGTCTTCATCTTGCAGAAATGTTTCTAATTTGATACAACAGTAGTGCACAAGATCAAGTGCGGAATCTTCTAGTCAAATGATACTGATACATGCTGTTGGTGATAAGAATTTTTTATTCTTTTCGCAAAAATAAGAAATTTCACTTTTCATAACAATTCATCCCATAGCCAAATAATTGCATAAAAACATATCCTTATCACATTTATCATCAGCTAACACTGATTTCTTTTTTTTCATTACTTCTAAGGTCTTAATAATTTCAGCTCAAGATGGCTGTGTTAGTAGTTGGCCTAGAATCATTTATCATCAAAATTTCTTCCAAACAATATTTTGCAACATATGTTTCCCAGCCAAGTTTTGACATATGTTTCATACTTAGCAAATAGCCAGACAGGCTGCAGACAGTAATTTGGACACTCTTGAGCTTTGTAGGATTATTTTCATTTTTTCCAATGAAATTGATGATACAAGTTTAGTAGGAGTACTGTCTACATGTAATTTCTTTTTAGTTGATTTATTTTGAAGTTTTTTTAAATAAAGATTTTTTTGTGTCTATGAGTTTTGAAAGTTTAAAAATGATATATTGAAAATATTTAAATACCACGATTTCAAATTTTAAGGATTTAATAATTTCGAAAATAAGCGGATAGATTAAACGGAGCAATTTGAAAATCGTTGGCAGTAGTGAAAAGCTCTTTGGAAGTACGGTCATCTTGTCTAACACGATGCATTTGTGATGTTTCCAAACAACCTTGCAACGATTCAAATCGGTAATGATAACCTGATTCGAATTGAATCATTGAATAATTTGAAATTCAAATTTGGCGGACTATAAAAGTGATGTACTTTTTCTGCTTCTGTTAAAGGTGCATTAAAATTTGACATGCTAACTAATTCATTTTTAAAATAGATTTCAATTTCTAACTTTATTCAACTTTTTACCAAATTTCGCCCTTCCTAATTTCTTTTCTGTGATCGTCGTGCCGCAACATTTATTCCTTATTATTTCAAACTTTTTTTTGCTTCTAACCACTTTTTTATTTTAAATGTTGAATTGAATTTGAAATGCTTTTAAAATATTTGGGAAATTCATGTCTGAGTTTTATAATTTGCAATTGAAAGTTATAAATTAAGTGGAAAGAAAGATGACATTAAGGATTTGGTAACATCGATGAAAGCATCTTTTATTGTTTATATTAGACCTATCAATAAGCTTACTTGTAGGACTTCTTAAGTCTCGACTAGTTTACAGCAAAGCTGATTGTCTGTAAAGCAGAATATGATGCTAATAAGACGGAAAATTAACCACAACTTATAAATTACAATGACTTTGTAATAATGTTTAGATGATAAAGCGTAGGATTAAGTTTGTAAACTTAGTTAAAATATGAACATTTTATTGCTTTACTTTTATTTCAATCATTACTCTGATTACCACTTTCTTTACCGTTGTCTTCTGCATAGTATCATTATTCTTGTCACTTAAATTGTTACTGAATAACATTATCAACACCGAAATGATATAATTTCAAATCATTCCTGTCGGATTTACAATAGATTTTGCGGGCAATAGTTAAAATTATATCAGTTATTTGAAATCTTAAGTAATTTTGATAAAAAAAAAAATGGATTGGAATTTCATCAATTTTTTTGTCCCTGAAGTAATGAATGTGCAAAGAATAATGATTTTTTCAGTAGCATAATTATAATTCGTATCATTTTCTCAATTGATATTTGATAGATTTTGTTAAACTTAAAAAAAAATTAATTTTCTAATAATTTGAATTTTTTAATTACCACTTAATTTACTTTAAGGTCAAAATTGAAGCGCGAATATGTGTATATCAATGATTGGCTCGAATATGCTCGTTTATCAATGAAGAAGGTTGCAATACGTAAGTCCATTACGTAGATGGCAAGACGTAGTGTTCCTAACAGCTTTAAAAAAATGAAAAATTAAAATTCCGGAAAGTTTTGCAAATTACCCCTTGCTTTCCAGAAAAACTGACATCAAATTCAAGTTCATCAGGCCATCCAGTTAGCATTTGCATGTCACATGCATAATTCAATCATCCAATAGAAATACACACAATAACTGCTAGCATTGTAGGGAGAAACATTTCCGCGGTAAGGCGGGAAAAGCGGGGTTGTTCTCCTTCTTCCTTCCCATTCAAAATCAACAAAGAAATAATTAATAATTAATGAATGGAACCAATAATCTCTTTAATGTGTAGTTATTTGAAAGATAAATTTTTGTATTACTTTTAGAAAATAAATGAAAGAATCTTTAGTAAATGCTTATTATAGTTAAAATTATATTTTATTCGGATTTAGTAAAAAAATAATTATTAATTGTTAAAATTTCAAGAATCGCAGCAAATTTATTTTAATATTGTGTCAAAAAACAATAATCAGTTATCAGTAAATGGCATATCACCGACTGGCATTTTGCGTAAAAGGGTAAATTTTTTCTTAGAAGAAATTACCGCAAAAATGATATACATAAGGATGGATACAAAGCTATTCTTCTTTTTAAATTATTAAAATTTATCGAATTTCATTGCAAAAAAATTTTTAAACTATAAAATAGAATGCAGTCTTGTTTTTAATATTTGTTAAAAAAAAAATCATTGGATGGAAAGACTGTTACTTTTCATTCCCAGTGTGGCACTCATAATTCTATTGACGGATCTCCGGAAATATGAAAATATGCAATGGACTAGTGGAAAGATAAAAGCAGAATAATTAAGTCGAATAGAATTTTAGCTAGAATTGGTGTTAAAGTGTTATTTTGGGTATTCGACAATTTTTTTGAAATATTTTCTTCAAAAGTCACATCTGCACTTGAAATTTTTGCAATATGTTTATGTTTCATATTTTTACCACAGCTTTTTAAATGAAACGTTTTTTGAACTGAAAATTTATGAAAAAAAAATTTAGAAAATTTGAAAGATGGCGTCTATATGGCACCATAAGTTATTTTCATTTCCACACCTCAAATTGTGCTTAGTGAGTGTGACAAAATGAAGGTGTATATGATAGATTATTGTAAATATTTGAATAAATTGAAAAATGGAAAACTTTTTTCCATAATTTAGTGAAGGATTGAGAAGCGTTAGTAGTAGAGTTGTTTACAATTTGCTGATAAGTGTATTTTTGACCCAATGAAATAATATTCATAAATGGTTGAGCGAACAAGTTCCATTAATATTTTAATCTAAAATCTCATCAAATTCTTGCAAGCGAATGATTCTCCCGAAATTTTGAGAGTCGAAATTAGTAAAATAAAATTTATAATTCTCTGTAAAGGAACTCAAAGTGGGTTAATGTGAAATCAAAAGTGGGTTAATGTTGCACAGTGTTTGCACAATGCAACTTGAAGTGCTCTGTTCACACAGACACACATACACACACACACACACACACCTATACGTACACGTTCCCACGTGAGTTTTACTTATACGTGCTTGCATCAATGTACATTATTTATACGTAATCACCACTTATAAAGCAATTTTTTATGCACGATAAAAGTTTTATACGTATAATTTGAAAATTCAAACAATCATTTAAATTTTTAAGAATTAGGTGTTGGTTTTTTTTGCTAATTTTTTTCTCTGTTTCAGAAGAAACTGTTCCTTAATTTAATTTTTTTCCTCTCTAAAATTCTCGAATTAATTTAATAACAAAGGCTCAAGAAGAGAAGAAAAAACGTCATGAGTAAAATAAGGAGAGAGAGAGAGAGAGAGATGGATCATCAATAATTATGAGCTTACCACTGATAATTTAAAAGAGATTATGAAGAATAGTAGTCGTTTTATCAATGCATTCAATGACCTTTTTGCTCCACAATCCTTATTTTTGATTTAAAAAAAATCACTTTCAGCTTGTTATCACTAACTTAGCTTATCGCTTGAAAAAAGGCGTCAACTAATTTATCAGTTGATTGTGACTAGGAATCTTTGTGGACTTCAACAAACTTCTTTTACTAATTAATTAATTAGCGTGCAACAAATTATTATGCGAGGAAAAAACTTATAAAACAGTTTTTAGATTTTATAGAAATTATAAGGAAAAATGGCCGGAATATTTTTCAAACAATTTTATCAACAAAAACAAGAATTATTTATACGGTGATCTAAATAAGATATAAGCGTTAATTAATGATAGAAAAAAAAAAAATCGAATTCGTTATATTTCGAAGTTTCATTGATCATTGGTAACATTGCGACGGTTATCATTTTCATCTCTCTTATTATATCATATAATTATCACAAACTGATTAAATAAGTTTTTGTTGCAGAGTAAGCTATCATCTGCCCGGTACAGATATACTTTCATTTGGCTGATATTTGCCTTAGTTTAGTAATTCTATGGCACCAACAGTCTAAAAAAGTAACAATAATCGTCAAGAAATCAAATAGTTTCGGAATAAATATCAAAATAAGATGATTGTTCAAATGAAAAGATTGTACAAAACTTAAAAATAAAAATAAAAAACCAATTCAATCCGAACATATTAATACATCCATTGCAATCAATTTAGCCAACATGATTAACTGTTATTGTTACAACAATTCACATTGTTATCATTTGCATTTTCATCATTATTACCAGCATTATCAATATTATTATCGTTATCATATGAAATATTTAATGATGAAAATAATGCTTTTAGTATGTAAAATGCACAATTGCTAGCATAAGTAAAGGAAATGTTTGTGAATAATGTTGTTTTCATTCTGACGCATACAAGCTGAAATTTTGCCATCCTAGAAAGTTTTCCCTTTCTGTGTGTGAGTTTTGAATCATAAACAATGAGTGAGAAGAAGGAAAACAAAATTTTAATAAAATGTTGGGAAAAAAAATTGATTTGTGCTATATTTTAAATGTTAGTTTTGGCTTTAAATATGTCTGTTACCTTTATTCTCTATACAAATAAGGTAATTTAATTTTATTACAGACGGATTTTAAATACCAGAAATCGAAAAAGTCACAAGTTTACGTAGGTTTTTATTTGTGCACAGAATTGAATATATCTGATATTATTGTCGGCTTGTTGTCGAAAATCAAAAATTCCATCAAAAAAAAAAAAAAAAAAAAAAAAAAAAATATACATAGTTTTTTATTAGTAAAAAAAAAAAAAAAAAAAAAAAAATATAGAAAAAATATAATAAAAAAAAAAAAATAAAAAAAAAAAAAAAAAAAAAAATGCGTGTCTAGGAAATAGCTCTGTTTTTCTTTTTCCCTAAAATCGTTATTTTATATTATATAGCTCGAATGTTTTATTTATTAGGTTAAATATTAGGTTTTAACTTAAATTATTTGAATTTCTACATGATCTTAAAATTCGATATATCATATTTTGTGCATATTTTATGGTAAATATATACATCTCTAGTCTGAAATGAAGAAATCTTCGTTCTTTCTTTTATTCATCGAATTTTTTCTTCACAAAATAATCTTAACTCAATAAAAAATCGTTTTGCTCATGAAATTCAAATTATTTTATAATACAAAATGAGCATATTGTTTTATTGTACATCATAGAAAACGGCAAAGTGATACGAAATTCGTATAATTTATGTTACTCTGATATCACTGTGGACTTTCTTAGCAAATCATTTAGTAGTTTTTAGACTAAGCAGCAATCAAGCGCATACGATCCTTCCTTATTAGGCTGTTTCCTTTCTTATGTCTACTTAGTCGATAATAGGCCTCAGCATTGCCTAAGGCCTTAGTATAATCATCTTATACGCTACCATTGGCTAACTCATTACGTGAAAATTCGTTTCAATTTTACACAACATGGACACGTACATATCTAAATGCATTACTATCCGTTTGTTGAATGATATAATTACATCTCGAACATAAACCTAAAATCATTAGAATCTCATATTCTCACCTGACCAAAAAAGCAGGTGGTCTCTATTCTCTCATTATTTCATCATTATCTTTACAACTATCAACTCTATCACTATCATTGCCATTTCATTTGGTATTATCGTTATTGTGGCTTCATCATTCCAATATTATATCACATCATTACCATTATTCAGTTATCGTTGATATCGGTATCGTTATCATTAATCCTTTCGACTTTATTGCAGATACTTTAATTAAACATACTTCCTTTCAATTGATTTTTCCAGGCATATCCAGAATAGTGTAAAATAACGCGTCCATACAAATATGTTCTTTCTCATTTTTTTTTTTTTTTTTTTTTTTTTATTTTAAATTTTTTTATTTTTTTTTTTTTTTTTATTAATTATATTTTTTATTTTTTTAATTAATTTTTAATTTTTTTTTTATTTTTTTTTTTTTAATTTNNAAAAAAAAAAGTTTTAAAATCTATTATACATATGTGGTAGCTGCAAATTTAACAACAAAAAAATTCTTTCTTTCTTAGATTTCTAAAGAAATATTTGTATTGTATTATTTTGTTAAACTTCGGCTAATTTTTTTTAACTTGATTAAGTACATCACGTCTTCTTCGCCTCGTTTCAAATGCACGTCAAAAAAAGATTTCAAATTTTCAGCCATTAAACTCTTGTGACTTGTGGCATTAGTTGTGTGTTCAAAGTTTTGTAAAATATATTTTTACATGTAGTTTAAGAAAGCATCTAGATTTGCAAACATGCCATTTAATCGTAAAATTTGAACTTTTCAGCAATAACCTTTCAATTTCGAGTTTTATGTTTTTCATGATTTCAATTCTTTTTTTTTTGATTCTTATTCTTGAAATAAATATGAAAAAAAAAGAAAAATATGGCGAATGAGTTTCTGAGAAGAAACAAAACTCACATGATATTAATTTAGATCAATGAACAAAAAAGTCATTAGAAATTAAATACTCGATACATATAGCAGTAATTCAGTGAAATAAGTTTTATCACTTCTATCACTACCTTTATTGTTCTTATTACCAGGATTGTGATCATTATCACTGATCATTCATGTTCATCATAATTACTTTACAATTAATGGAACAATTAAGTATGATCGGATTTTAACTGTTCTTTTAGTTAGCAATGAACTGAAAGCATATTGTTCAGACTTTGTAGTTTTTGAATTTTTAGCCACTTAAATTACACATTAGAAAAATGTGATATTATAAATGTGAGTTTTGCTCCTAAATTGATGCTGTTAATAATCTAGTAGAAAAATTAGGCTTAAAAATAATATACTTGTCTATGAAATATAGCAAATAATGGTGAACATCATAATCCTTTCTGGTGGTGCACCTTTGAATCTTTTAGTAAATAACACCAAATATTATGATTCTCTCGTTGTCTCGTTCAATCCCAACTTCATGGAAATATTAGAAATATTATCAACGGTAGCAGAAATTAGTTTCTAAATTCACAAATGATAATCCGATATAAAAATACATTTTCTCAACATGACGAATGTGAATGGATGAAATTTATAGTTTTTTAAAAGAAAAGGTAACTATCATATAGTGTAGTACAAAGGACATCAGAAATTTCTGGACATTTGAGTATGAACGTGACGTATAGAATGGATACGTGTTACGCTACGTGTTCTACGTGTTGCACTACTAGAATAGTATAGTTTACTATTAAAGAGGTGTGTAATTTGTAAGAAATCTAACCAAATGAAATCTCTGATTAAAAATTTTTAGGAAATGATTAATTCTTCCAGCTGGCTGCCTACCTTGATGGCCCTGTTGGTTTACTCAAAGTTTGGACTGTGTTACATACAATCTAGTCTAATCTAATTTTTGAACTTTTTTCCTGGCCATAGCAATAAAGAGATTATTTGTGGTCATTTAAAAATAATTATGAAAATGATAATTATTTGCTGAACAAAATTTCCAGTCCTTTTTATGTTTCCTTCTTCAGTTCGACCAACAATTCCGATGAGTTGTGATGGCAGAATGGTCGAACAGTAGTACTACTCGGATAACTGCTAAATCTATTTCATTTCATTTTTTTTTTTTTTTTTAATTCTCTTGTTAATTCATTCTGTAACTGTAGCAACAGAAGTAACAAGCAAATTACTATGACTGTACAGTGAATGCCCGAATGACTGACTGACTGGGTGAAATGTTTTAGTTTCATGAGGTTGAGATTTTTGAATGTACCGAAGGGGAATGAAAATCTGACCTGTTAGGAAATGGAACAAGAGAGAAGAGGCTAGACCGACCGATAGACGATGGCAAGGAAGGAAAAAAGTTACCATTTTCTGCTTGATTTCCTCATTTTAACTAGCTAGCATGTAGACTAACTAACTAACTTTGTTAATATTCACTAGCTAGACAATTCGACTTTTCTTTGTTTTCTCCACCGAAACAACAAAGAGACAAAAAAGGAAAGGAAAAAAATGATTTGGCGCAAAATGATGTTAATGTTAGGCTAGAGATCGATAGGGAGAGTGTTTCCCTAGATATCCAACATACTGATCAGCAGTTAATTTAGTGGTTAAGATGCTTAGTTAGCCAAGTCCAGAGATATCAGACTTGAAGAATGAGATGTGCAGGCTTATTCCCATTTATTTTGTCACTTGCTCGAGAATACAGAAGAAACTTATCAAATGTCGCGAACTCTCCCTGATCGAGTTAATGGTGTCATTATTCATGCTAGACTGATGATATATCGGATGTTATTCTTTCTAATAGATTGAATCTACCGATCTAGGCCATCCAGTAGGCAGCCACGTATGTGACGCACCCAATTGTATCCCCATTACACCAGAGACCCGTGTACTGGAAACTCCCGGGACCTTATGACTGTCACTATCATTTGTCAACCCTTATCAAGCAATGCCTTGAAGCAAAACCACTACATGACACGAGAATGCAGACAAGTAGAGAAGACTACTAATACATTTGTAATAGTGAAGGATGTGGAAGAAATTTTGTGAAACTAGAGAAGAGGAGAACAATGTGAGACGACATGAAAAAGATTGAAAGAAATTTTGTGAATCTCTCTCTCTCTCTTTATTTTACAATATATTTCTTTATTTCTCTCCAAATCTATAGTCGATTGTTTTCCCCATTTGACTGTCTAACGCGTAACCATGAATGCTGTCTAAATTTATTGCACGTCTAGAGTGCTAGATAGAGGGGAAAAGACAAAGAGGAGAAAGACGGATGTCCTCCTTCCTCTCGATTGGCATCTTCTTCAGTGTTTCTCTCTCTCTCTCTGGCCCGTCACCTTACCTCAGCTCAGCTCACCTCACCGCAATTTCCAAAAAAATTTCCATTCATTTTCTTTTTCACTTCATGAACTGTTTGCCTTGCAGAAGTGGGCCTATCAAAACTTCAATAATTTTTGGCCTTTTGCCATACCCAAAATTTCGGCCAAATATTGAAACGTTTGCATGTTACGTCTTGTTTACGTTAACGCTTACGTTACGGCTGACATTTCTGAACCAGCAGAAATTTACCTATTGACGTGACCCTTTCCAACAAAAACACGTACAGGTAATGGTTTTTTTTATTTGATCTAAGCATACATGGAGAGACGTAATGTCTACTTATAGTTTTTTTTTGCTTCAATCTATTTACTGATACAATAATAATTTGCAAGGAATATGTGTGTATAGGAGATGGAGGGTTAAAGAAAAAGAGAAAGAGTGGGAAAAATTTTTCCTATGGTTAAACAAAAAAAAGGAATTAAACAAATCATAATGTTGTGTTACTTGTTCTTTGCTAATTAATACATCTGCTTATTGTTTACTTGCTTGTCTATGATACCTGTTACTAATTATTAATTAATTATCCAATTTAAGTTATTACGTTGCTTTTTCACTACCTTANNNNTACTATTTTGCAGTAATTTTTTATTGTCACCACCAATCGCTTTATTTAATTTCAGCTAAAACAGAGAAAAAATGTCCAAATTACCTTACCTCAGTTCACCTTAAGTGTCACCTTAGTTAGAACTTTTCTATTTCCAGGAAAAAAAAGTAGCAGAGAAAAGGGAAGAACGAACTTTGAGGAAATAACACAAACGTTTGGACTTTACACACACACGGAGGGAGAGACAATCCTGTAGAAATGTAAAAAAAATTTCCAGTTGAAAGAAAAGCGAAACGATACTAAACTTTACCCTATCCAACTTCTAAAAGGTGCTGAAGTTTTCAAATTGACAGACACACATGTAAAAGTAAATCTCTTCGTTGGTGGTCTCATTTCGGATAGTTTTTTCTTTTTTTTTTGTAGATTGCACTTAAAAGGCTTCCCCTTGTACCTTCTTTCATTTCGTTAGATGACATTTTGTTTTTTTTCTTTTTTCCTCAAATATATTTCTCATTAGTTTACTCTCGTAACGATAAAGAATCGTTTAAGTTGCAATGAAAAATGATGACAATAACGATAGAGTGATAGTGATTGATATGGTGATAATGACACGATAATAATGGTTAGTGGTGACAGTGTAACATAACGGTGATATAATTGATGATATAACGATGATTATGATAATAGTATTGTAATGTTAACAGTGGTAATGATTATAGTTTGTGGGTAGTTGATGATGAATTGTGATGTCAGTGATAAGGAATGGAAAAGAGCTTTTTTTCTCAGGTAAATGCTATGGATGATCGCTTCCTACTGTTTGTATCCGTAGATTAATTTAAATAATTGTGGACTGCTCTGTTTCTCAAGAATATATAGTGAAAACAGCAATGTGTTATTATAAGGTGGAAAAAAAAATTCTGAACTGATAATGAAAACGATAACATTGTGATGATAATAAGAAAAGTATCATTTTATGGGATTTACTGATTAGTTTGATAATATTATTTGCACTTTTTGCTATCATTATGAAATGGCTTCTGAAAAGACATGTTTTACACAATTGTGAAGGAAATTTTGGAGTAAACTAGAGATAAATGGCCTAGAATAAAGGAAAGAGAAGATGAGACAAGATGTTATTGGTCTGTATGCATATCTGAAAAGGAGCCTGAAGTTGATGATATTAGGATGAGCATTGTCACTTGTCATCTCCAAGGTAACCTTACCAAAATTCATTTCGCACCATTCATTTATTCATTATTCTGATGATATCAATTCAAAAAAAAAGAGTGGTACTTGAATAAAGCCCATGAGCAATGTTACTAAAGCTGACAGAAATTTTTATTAATTTTCTTTGTTCATAAGTTTGGCTATATTAGGCTTATTTAACTCTTCCACTGTTATCTACATGTTCTAGGTATCATCAAACAGAAAGAAGGGAGAAAAAAAAGGTGGGAACATAATCAGAAAGGTGAATAATTATAAAACATCAATAAATGCTGTTTTCATCCCTTCTTTTACTTGATAGTAGACAGGTGAATTTTTTTTGAAAATGCTCCATAAATTGACTTGATTTATGGAGCCCGTGAAAAAACTGAGGTGATTTGGATAGTTTTCTCTTGAATTTTCAACCAACCGTTAAAGTTTTGTCCGAAAAAGGAAAAAGGTGGCGGAAAATTTCCCTTTTTCCTTCTTCTTGGCACTGACTGTTCTTTTTATGTCAACGATTTTACTTACATTTGAAATTAAATATACAAATGAAATGATTGGATTGATTTTGATGATATCATAAATAATATAGTTGAATTTATCATCTTTGAAAATTGATATATATTGCGTGAAAAACTGATGAATAATATATTAGTGTGATATGAGCATTGATTTTACTGCAGCTATCGTTGGATGATATGATATGGTGATGACTGTCACGCTTTAACGAATCATGTTAATCTTCAAATTCATTACAAACCTGTAAAAGATAAGACTAGCGAATGACGCAGAAAGGAATATTTGGCATAGTATGATATGATGATATAAATAACAATAATTAAGCACGATATTTCAAAAGAAACAAGGGCAAGGACGAATGTGGCATGTTCACGTCGGCATTCTATTGATATTTGCATAGGACTATTTCTTTGTTTTTTTTTTT
>PQVD01001204.1:24817-42305 GCA_003012265.1 Setaria equina
TTTTTTTATATTAATACCTATTCAGTATTCTAAATTTCTTTCATAAATGAAATAGTCATGATAATAGTCCCAAACTGCAAAATGTGCAGCAACTTACGGGTATAAGTAATCGAATTATTTTAGGGATTCAAAATTTAAAATGTTTTGAATCTCACTGACAACTGGAATCAAGGACAAGTCGTAAAATCAAGGACAGACGTATATAGGAAAAAAAGAAAATAGACAGTGGAAAATCTAGCTCGAAATATGAAATACTCAAACAGAAGATATAGTAGTAATTGCTGGAAGAATTTTTTGCTGCTATACTTAATGAGCTTTTGATATTAATTTGAGTTAATTATGTAGACGTGATCGTTTCAGTCTCAGTCTTGGCTTACTTTGCTAAAATAGAATGAAAGAAGACAAATATGTATTGAACCGTTGCTACTTTTCATTAGTTTATTGATGTAAGAAACAGACGAAAAGGACTGACTTATTGTTGATAGGATGAGAAAAAAGACATTGGAAATGTCACAAGTTTGATTTAAAAAAAAAAAATGATAGCTGCATGGGCAAATTATCATCTGAAATGTCTGATTGATTTTCCGGTTAAATAATGATTCTTTTTCCGTAAATGACAATTCTGTTCCATCGGCTCAGCGGTACTGATCAATGGAAAAATGCTATGCACGGCTCACAGACAACAATACTTCCTCATACATATATTTATTGTATGTCTCTCTCCCTCTCTCTCTCTCTCTGAGTGACTCTTTTTGGCAATTTTAAAATTGTTAAATTTATGTGTGTATCGTTTATAATTTATACAAAGAGGGTTGATATTCTCCCAAATATTCCATTTATTTAAGCATATCTAAAATGAATTGTTCAGTTATTAATTGAGTTATGTGTATGACTTGGGAGTGATGAATAAAGATGCACAAATAATAATAGTGAAGAATGGAAGATAAAAAGAAATAAGAAATTAGTCACTCTGATTTAATTAGAAGTCATATCATTAAGCTTGATGAAAAAGTGGAATATTTTCATTATTTGGATGGTTTCTACAAATTGTTTGTCTTATAACATTGTATTATTTAAATTGCTAACTTGGCTCAAATACTTTTTTTTTGTCATTTGTTTCTTCCTCGCTTATCTCGTTCTCGAAAAAGCGAATAAAAAATTACAAAAAAAAAAAAAAAAAGAAAAGGAGATTCGATGAAGGACTGCATGCACATGATCGCTTTTTAATTTTCGTTGTCAACTTCCGGCATTCAAAAATTTTTCTTTTAGCCATGACGATGTAGAAAAAATTTTGTTAAAGTTGATTTATTGAAAGCTATATTTTGTGTTGCAGTTTCTTCAAAGATGAATAAAAGGTATCAGTGATGTGAAATTAGAAATGTTCATAACTCATCAGGAACAGTAGCATTCATTCATTTAGCTTAAAATTTCCTTTTTTTTTGAATCAGTTTAAAATTCATGAATAATTTATCCCTCTGTTGGGATAAACTTCATTTTTAATGCTTCCTGTCTTTCCTTTTTTTTCTTGTTTTGCACATTTGAAAAGTTACTGAATACATACAATGATAAGTAATCACTGTACGTTATAATGTAAATTGAAGTGATTACAGTAAAACACTGAATTATACATAGAAGAGATGTTGTTGATTATTTTACTTTATCATAGACTTTTATTTTTCTTAAAAAGTAGTTGAGAAAGACTTTGATAAAATGAAGAAGTAATGGTAATAATTAAAGGATTAAATGAATGAAAACAGTTCACTCAAATATTTATTGATATTGGCATTTTCGGCTGTAGAGGAATATTCGGCGATTCCTCAGAATTGTTTTGTTTGCTCTGAAGTATTTATATTTTATAGGCCTGGAGCTCATGGCCTATTCATTTTTCTTTTTTTCATCCTTTTGTTATTCATCCCCTCTTTTCAGTATCCATTTCTACCTCCCTTTTATAACTACCATTTCCGTATATATTGCAATTATCAACTGCCATGTGTTCTTTTTCTTTTTTTTTGAATTCCATTTTCATAAATTTGAAAAAAAAAATCTTTTTCTCATCGTTTCATTTCCTTTTAAAAGAAATAGAAATAGTTGCTTCTTCTTCTTCACTCTTTCTATTTTTGGATTTGTTTGCAAACTATTATTGTTGCAATGTATAGACTTTAAAATGCAAATTTTAACAAATAGACGTTTGGAAATAAATTTTTTTTTTTTTTGATATTGGATGTATTAGGAGGAAAAAATGATTATATCAGAAATGATTATAAAAAATGATTATATATCATATCATATTCAATGGCAAAAGTATGATATGAAATTTCTTATAATGAGTATCAGTGATAAAATATATTAGATATCAACTCTTGATTATGCTTCACGGATATTTGTGTATTTGTAACAAATATTAATTAGATGAAATGGGATTTATTTGCAAAAAAGATTTCTTATTATAAATACGTTTAGAGTAATGGGAAGATCTGACAATGCCAATGAAAAACGGAGAGAAAAGATGAATTTTGAATTTCGAAGATGAGATTCTTGTGTGATAATGAGGTTGCCTTTTGATGATGGTATATGTCAACCATCACATTCGTCGCTTGTTCAGGTTCGTTATCATCTCTTACTTTTTCTTAATTACTGCTTCATGATGTCTCGTAATTTTTGGCTTTCTATTTTTGAGCACCACTATCATCATTGATGATTGATGTTAATAACTGATTCGTTTTCCGTATCCTCTATACTTAATATGTCCTGTTCTGTAGCGGTTAACTTTTCTTAAATAGAAAATTCCAATTTTACCTAAGCAACTAACTTATTGTTTCACAAGTAATCAATGATTTTAATTATTTCACAGTTGAAACTTTTTTTTTTCTTCATATTTTCCAACTTTTGTATTCAAACATTTATTGATGCGAACAATACACGCAACTAACTGCTGGCAATTTTTAGAGATCATGTCAACAAACAATTCCTTAAATTTTGTTTACACTACCGACTGGAATTGATCATTAAGTAGCACAGAAGTTACAAATACTGGGACTATTTTTTTTCCAAAATTAGTGAATTAAAGGAAAGTAATAGTTGACTGAAAGTAGTCAGTAGTAGTATTAGTAAAGGGAACAAAAAACATTGCTACTATTTACAAACTATTGCTTAAAATGAGCTATTTCTTTCCTTTTTTTTTCTTCCCCCATTCTCAGTGATCCTTTTATTAACCGAGATAATTGTTATGACCATTTATTTGAAGTCAAGAAAGTTTTTTGGATAAAAAAAAAAAAAAAAAAAAAAAAAAAAAAAAAAAAAAAAAGCAGCAAATTATTTTTCGTTAAATAGAAGAGAAGAGAGGGAGCAAGACAAAGATTAAGAACTTAGCCTTCTTCATGCAAACAGTTTGACAATTTTCCTACTTTTTCTCAAACAAAAAATTCGTTTAGCACAAAATGATACATACACAGGGTACAACTCCTAATTTTACAGTGGTTGGGTAAAGGTATTTTATGAGAATGGCAAATCTTCTTGTTCTTTACCGACTTGAGCAGTCAAAAAATCCGAAAATCACACAACCATTCTCGTTGATGTGTTGATGCGTTTCTCCAGTTGATTCCTTCCTTTTTTTTTTTGAAGTTTAAAAAATTTGCCTAATCCATTTTGCAAATCTATAAAATTTGGCCTTCGAGACGAAGTAACGAGGTGATAGGAAAGGAACTATTAACCGACAAGTAACAGAATAATTTTCCAGATGCAGCAAGAGGAAAAAAAAACACTGTAAATACATTCAAAAGGAGATTGTCTGAATGTTCATCTTTCAAAAATTTATGCCTTTTTTTCAGTTTTTCAAAAGTTAACTTTCTGATTAATAACGAAAAGATGTTACCGGTGTGTGTAAACTGATCATTTTGTGCTATAACTTTTGGTAGACTTCCTGATAGTTATATTATTTCATGCAATAAATATGTTTATTCTGATGATGGCGATTGATGATTATAGCGCTAATGTAAAACTGTTTTGTTTTTTAGCCTTATAATTGGGTCAAAATTTATGGACTAGTATGCGATAAAAAATTGAGGCCATATTAATTTCCCATTTCCATCTTGGAATTTCTGATTTATTAAAATAGAACGCTATATCAGATTTATTAAACTAAATTAGCTTCTTCATCTTTTTATCTCACGCTAAGTCATGTCGCAAACCAGTTCACAAATTTTTTTTTTTTTTGAAATGTTTTAAAGGTATTATATTCATTTATTTTGAATATATTACCTTTCAGTTTTGTTAAATATAATATAATGCCTCTTAATTTTGTTTCAAAAACTTCTACGGACTTGTTTAACTAGACTTGTAATCTTTGCTAATTCTTTTATCTAACAGGACAGTATCATTTTGGCTTATTTAAACCTGGTAAATTATTTTTATTCAACTGATTTGCTATTACCAGTCATCCTAGAAAACTTGATGTTGTTCAATTATTTTATGGGTAAGAATATATACTTATCACCTTAGGTAATATATTAGGAATGGTTTAATTAAACATAAAGTTTATAATCCCATTAGTCATAATATTGCGACAAAAAGAGAAGCATGATGTATGTAATGAGATTTTTATCTTCATTCCTTTAGTTTTGTTATTTCGGATTGATTATACAATGTGAGGTGTTTCAAACGTTTTCATTCGATTCAATTACCAGAATTCTTGTTTTTTTTTTTTTTTTTTTTTTTTTCAGTTAGTTAGCACGTCTTGGTACGGCTAATGCAAGGAATACAATTGTTCTTTGATTATAGTGAAAGCGTCGTTCATCTTCCTTTTTCTTTTTAAACTGCTCAGTTTAATCAGAAGGATTGGTTCTCCAGAGAATATAACCCAAAATAAAAAAAAAGAGATATTTCCGCGAATTTGGTAGTTTGCCAAGGTTAGCATCAGAATTTCAGGAAATTTTTCCCCGTATATACAACCTTTTTAGCCGGTAATCGGTTGGCTGTCTTTCTCCCTCTTCTTCAAATCTTCAAAAAATGCTATCAATTTCGGTTATCGAAAACCCATCACTATCAGCGTCCTGATGATTATGCTCATTTGTTGCCGACAAATAGTTTGAATTATCAAAAACTGTTGTCGATCGCAAAAAAAAAAAACCAGACTTATGATATTTGACTTTTTCGTAGCATGCATCTTATAATTTAGGAATCATCAGGCTGCAAACTTACAACTAAGAATTTTTTTAATTAAATTATCTACAGATGATATAGCTTTGCTTTAATTCCATTAAATATTAGCCATAATTTAAATTTAAAAGAAAAAAATTGTTGACGAGTATAAAGAAATAATTGATATGCTAAAGAGGAGGATTTTCATTCTTGCACAATGTCGTTTCTTTTCTTTCACATCATTCATTGATTTTCCAATTTCACGGATTAGAAATTATCTGATTTACGATATATATTTAAGCAGTAGTGATGAGAAGAAATGGCACGAAGTGAGCGCATGAAATGTTTCATAACTTGAGTATAACTGAGGAAGGAAGAGAAATTTTCGATATCTGTCAGCAGCAGGCATTGAATTTACTTGACAAAAAAAAATAGATATTTAAATTGGAATTTCATTTCTCAAAAAAAAAAGTCCAATGCATCCTTGCACAACTTTCGATTAATTCGTCTAACATAGGAAGCGTTCACGCTTTACGTTGTTCCACGTGGAAAAAAGTGAATTGAAGTTACTACTTATGTTGTATTCATCTTACTAAATGGTTCGTGTCTACCCATCTGAACCTTCTTCTTTCACAGTGCAATTCATTCATTCTTTTTAGAAATATTTTTAAAGTTGTTGCTAAATCGAATAACGTGTATGATTATCATATTTTAAGTAATTGAAAATGTGTAAAAGGAATTGTTTTGTTCAATTAGTGCGTAATTTTTGAAAAAATTTATATTTACAGTACACCTTTATGAAATGAAAAATTCTCACTATTTATTGAGGTGAGGGGTAAGTAAGTAGAGAGAAGAAAAACGAATGCATTCATTAGTTGGGGAAGAACTTGTTGAGCTCATTTTTGAAAATGAAAAGCTTTTTGGTGCTTTTTTTGTGAAATAAATGAAATGAATATTGAATAGTGTTGGTGGAAAGGGAGAGGAAGGAAGTGTTGGCTCATAATTACAAAGGCCTTTTCTTTCTTGCTCTTTATACTTTGCTAAATATCAGCTAGACATTTTCATTTTGCTTTTTGATCGGTCGTTAATCAAATAGGCTCCTATTTTCATTATTAAGGCTTTCAACGGATAGCAGAGCCTAAGTTAAGTGAGGAAGATTGTATTTATCAATCAGGCTATTTAGCTTTGTACATTAACAAATCCAGAATGTGTTAGCTTTGCGTTCCTGATTTGTATTTTTTTTTTCAAAAAATTCCATCTTTTCATAATTTCCTCTTGCAAAAAAAGGTTAAAAAGAGATTTTTTAGTTTGTGAAAAAAAAGGAAAATGAATTTTTTCTTCTTTTTTTTTTTTGTTGAAATTAATCAGTCCGATTTAAACGTATTGATAGATGCAGCAAAATGATTATTTCACCTTTAACTATAATGTGAACAACGAAGACATAAATAAGGATGTGTTGTTAATGTTAATGTTAATGATGAAAATATTGATAATGATGATGGTGATAAGTGATTTGACAGTAGAACGAGTTAAAATTTTGGTACATGAGAAGAGAAGAAGAAGAAGAGGATGAAATTAACAGGCATCTTTGTTCAATTTTTTCTCTCCCTACTGACTTTCTTGTTCGTAACAAAGTTTTTCTCCAAGATTTTTGTACGCTCATTTGACATCTATCAGTAGCAGCAGTGATGTCACCATTAATAACATTTACAAATTTTATATTTTTGAGGCGAACTTTTTTTTTTCAAGCCACTTTTTTCTGTCAAATTTCATCATCATCGTCAGTCAGAGAGACATTCTAGCATTTTAGTTCAGTTTTAAAAGAAAATGATACATTTGTTGAAAATATCTCAACGAAGAAATACCAAAACAGGTGGGGTAATTTAAATTGAATTTATCACCTAGGTTTAAGCTGTTTTCATATTTATTAATATCAAAAATCATTAACGTTGATAACATTTTTACGAAGTATCAGAAAACAATCAGTTTACAGGTAACACTTGAGTGATAAGGTACACAGTGTTTTGGATTTAACTGATCAAATGTAAGTTGATATGGTAATACATTAAGTTCACTAGGAGTTCTCGAAATGCTTCCATTATCATATATTGTTATTAGTGATAAAACATATTATGTTTGATTAAAATTTAATAGTAAGAGATTGTGCATTTCAGGACTGAGGAAATTAGAGATTTTTATTCATGTCCTTAGGGAACTTTTTCCTTCCAATTGTTTTATGTTTGAATGTATATGTGTGTATCCGTTCCCTCCTCTTCGGAACTTAAAAATAGATTAAAAACAGCTGACATACTGAAAAAAGGTTTCAATTTCCATCCTGGTATCAACTGATGAAAAGGGTTCCCTTTGAATTAATTTCGAAATAATGCTACTTTTCTAGCAGAATATGTGTATATCATATATTCTACACATTGCTTACTGTCAAGAGAACGAACTTCTATGCTTACCTTCGTTATTGTTATTATTAACTAACTAATTAATTATTTTCGTCAATCAATTATTGCCATTAATAAGCAACTATTGTTAGACGCTAATTACTACTAATAATTCGTATAATATTTAGTAATATGTTATTACTTATTAATATATTATTAGTTCATCATCAATAATTAACCTAATTGATCAATAATAATTGAATGATGACCATTATTAGCCTTTGATTATTATTAATAATTGGTAATTGCTATTATTTATTAACACTTATTGTTGTTATTATTAATTATTATAGTTGGGTATTTTTACATCACTGATCAGTGTTATTATTAATATAATTATTGTTGTGATTATATTATTTTGACTTATGTTTGTTATCTTTATCATTTATCAATTATCGTACAGTTACTATTAACTACTATCTACTGATAATCAGTTATTATTATTACTGTTATCGCTGTAACTATTATTCAAAGAACTTATTTGAAGAATTTTTTTTCCTTACCGAAAATGTTTGGGATCATTTTTAGGTGACTCGTATTGCAATTATTGCATATTTTACTGCAGTTCATTTAGTTAAGCAAAGAGTTTAGGCGGTGAAAAATAAGCAGGAATAGAAAAAACTTGTCCGAAACTTTTGACCGGTTTCCTTTTAGTACTCTGTTCTTGTCATTAGTTTTTCCTCGTTATTTATGCCATACTAAGAATGGTTGCTCAAAAATTCAGTTGTTTACATCAACTTCTGGTAAACAGAAGCTCAAAGATGTTTTATCTGTACTGAGTTGATGTTAGGGAGGAAAATTAAATTCTTTTAAATCTCGAGGATTACCTGAAATTCTGTTTTCGTTACATAAAATAGCCAAGCTACCGATATTCACATGTATACATTTTTGTGTGTGTTTTGCGTTTCATTATAATTTAACAATCGATTTTAATGCAGAAATTGGACAGGTATGTTGTTGACAGCCTCTAATTTAACTTACAAAGCATTCAGGAAATGCATTGTTTCGTATAAATAATCATTAGAAATTGCTGAAGGATCGTTGAATATTCCAAAAAAGTGTTCTGATCACTTTTGTTGAAATTATTTTTTAGTATGGAATAAAAAATTTCAGTTGAATCTGCTTGTGGCTTTTATATATTTGTTTATTCAAATGTATATTGGTGTATGTGTATTGATTATAGATATATTATTTGTCACATAAGCAATTACTTAATTACACTTACACCACTAATTAGATATGTATTAATTGTTTAAATATATGTTGCATGGAGCGTAACTGTTTAAATCTATATTCACTTGCATGAAACATTTATGATATACTAACATGTGAGAGATATCAGTATATCATACTGTAGAAGATATCAATGTATTTACAAGCACTTTCCTTTCTTTTTATTTTTTAATTATTCTGATGTCGAGCAAAAAAAAAAAAAAAAACGTTGAAATTAGCTCATCAGACGACATTGCACGACTGTTCGAAATTTTCTTTTTTTTTGTTTCGTCAACTTTACTGAGATATTTCTTTTGCTGTTGCTAATACCGACAATATTTTTAAAAATGTCTGCAACAGGATAGTGGTGATTATAGTGTGATAACAATGATAATGATAGTAATGACGACAATATTTCAGTTTTCATTAAAATTTTTGTTCAACAGTTTATTGTAATTTGAATTAAATTGTTTTTGGTTTATATCGAATATTAACAGATTAAATAGGTGAAATAGGCTGTTAATTCATATGATTTTTCAGGATTTTATGTAAATACTCCTCACTTCTTCATATTGTTATGAAAATGGCAACTTTAAAGAGCACTGAAATTTTGGAAATGCATAATTCTTCATATTCGGTAAACTGCTAAATTGCTTGTTTGAGAGGTAAGATTTTTTCTGTCTCTGCAAAATAGAATTAAAGATGGAAGGTAACGAGTAAGTATTCTCAAGATGAGAATCTACTGGTAAGTGATGTTCAGCTTAGTTTGAGGATGTCTGAAATGTTTTACAAGGACTTTATACTGATATATCGGAGTAGAATTCGAATGATGTAGCAATTGATTAATCGTTGTTTAAATTTTAGATATCTTGTTCCAGTTGACTCGTAAATGATTAGGCGACGAATAAGGCAAGCTTATTTTAAGGTATTAGATTGCTAAGTAGTTAAATATTTGAAAGGTATCATCCTTTCGATTAATCATGATCTGGAGCTTTGTATGATTGAAGTTTCATAACATACTCTTTAGCTAATATATCAGACGTTAAAAGTGAAAATGGGTCGAAGCTACATCCCAAAAATTTCTTCCAACTTGCAAGTTTGAAGTTTTAGGTTATATTTTAAAAGGTAAGTTCAAATTGATTATACTTTACAAAAAACGAACATTATTATTCAAATCAGTTTTTGTTCATTTGCAGTAGCCTAATTCAATATCATTCCATCCATCGGCAAGAATTTTGTAGTCCACTAAGTGATAAGGTCTCATTTGGTAATAGTTGAAGTACTGTTCATTCCAATCTTATTGGATAAAGCAATGTTTATTATAAATTATCCGAGCAGCCCTCTTTTAGTCTTCTTCGAGTGAGCACAACTGATCTGACAGGACTTGATCCTTATCCATATTGATAATCAATTTAAATATTTTGTCTGCATTGATTTAAAACATTTTTACTTTAAACTTCTGTAAAGTTCCCATGATTTCTCGCTAAACTGTTTTATATAATTGGACGAAAAATAAACTAGATCTGAGGGCGAAGTTGTTCTGGCCAGTACTCTATCGTTCAGTGGCAAGAAGATTTGAGAATGCATTTATTTCAGCCAAGCATCCATTGATATTGAAATGAGACTAGAACAAACAGCAAATTTACATTCATTCATCCTATAAGACTAGAAAAATTACTGGAAATGGGCTTATCGAGAAAGGATCCTTTCCGCAGAATAAACTCAAATCAGTCATTTCATGTAATACGTTTGCTGTCTTACTTAAAATTAATTTATGCTATCCTAATTCTTTTCTTCATAATTTTCTAACGTTTTTTAGCTCTTGAGAATGTGAGTAAGTTGGCTCGTTGGAACATTTTTCTGGAGCGATGCTCAAGTAAGTTTCTTTATTATATGTTACATAAAGCGACTTCAAGATGAAGGATATTTTCAAGCTTGTTTCATGTTATTTTTCTTTCCTTTACATTTTTATAGCTAATTAATGCTTATGAAGTTTTGTTTTGTTGTTTTGCACAGAAGAAATCAATAAAGTAATTCTTTCAATATTTCGTTATTGTTCTTGTTATCTTTTCTTTTTTTTTTTTTTAATTTCACTCTTCCCTACGACAATATTTTTATGCCACCATTTTATCAACATGGATTTTGTCAACTTAAAAGTATAATCAGATGCTAACATGAGGAAAAGTTCGATAGATGGGATGATGTTCCCCTCAGTATTACTCTTTGATAAGTCGGTTGTTTTTTCACAAAATTCGTTGAAGTGATCAAATATGATGGGCAGAATTAATTCAACTAAAAGTTATCGGATAATTTGAAATATTTCTGAAATTACCAATCAGTCAGTAATGACGACGATTGACATATATGTGGAATAAGTATTTCACATGTGTACGTGGCGTACGCGTACACGTGTGCGCGTGTTAAGAACGAATAGCACTTGCGATGGATCACGGAACTGAAAAAGAGAAATGAAAAGTGGAATTATTGCTTCCCAGATTTCCACTAATTTGAATTTGCCGCTTTCGATACCGTAGCCGTATTTACGTGCCTGCACATCAAACTGTCATTGGCAAGTGCGTTTGTTGATGTTTTCCTCCTGCTGCCACAAACAAACAATCCAAAAGGGAATTCCCCGTTCTGTTGGCATCATGCCAATTATGGTAAATGTGGGAAAATTGGACGATGGCCAGTAGCTTTTTTTCTATGGTTGCTCTGCATGTTAGAGAAGGTGAGGAGGGTATGCGAGAGAGTGTTTGATGGAATTGAATTGCGTTGCATTCAATGTGACAGTGACTACATTTCCTCATTTTTTTATCCTTTTATTTCACTTTACAACGTGGCAATTTTAATTACCAATTAATTACTTATTGTAATTCTCGATTTTACCTTTTCTTGTGCAGTTTTTTCATGAATTTATATACATTTACTGTAATAATTCATGTTTATTTGTTCATTTCGTCATTTTTCTTAATTCATATTTCTACTTTACTATAAATTATCCTCTTTTTACGTTGCAATTTATGTGTTATTTATTTTTTTTTTCTGTTTTTGCACTGCAAATTACATGCTTTTTTCAGTATGTTCTTTTTTTTACACTTAATTTGCGCCTTTTTTTTTCATCTTCAGCTTCACTTTTTTTAATAAGTTGCCAAAAGATTTATCGTTTACTCATAATATTTTATCTCTTTCTGGAGATAGAAATAGTAAGCTATACAATTTTTTGTCTGCCTATCATCGTTATCTATTTTTTCACTTTTTGATGGAGTGTTAGTTGGTATGTAAATCGCTTGTTCATTTTTTCTTTAGTAAATATTTTGGTTCGGAGGCTTCTATGACTTAAAATTTAATTAAGAATACAATAAATTTATTTTGTTTCATTGACATTCTTTGCTGTAAAAGCGTGAGCATTGTACTACCACTTATACTTCTAGGCCGCTCAAGAATTTTGTTATATTATGATTTAACCTACACACCCCTGGTTATGGTTGTAGATCCGTTCATTTCGTCTAATATTACTGGTACTAATGTGTATTATCATTATTTTTCTTATAAAAACAAGTTCTGTCTTTGAAGCAGTTTTTCTTCCATTCATTAGTCAATCCTTCAATTGGTAGTTATTTTGTGTTAAACGAATTTTTTGGTTGTATTATGCATGTGTTGTGTCTCAGTGTCCATGTACATATGAATGCGATCACGACAGAATTAATGAGTTGAGAAAATTTGTTGGCAGTTATTTTTTTTTTTTTTCATGTTGTCAGAATTCTAAATTTATCACTCCTTGAAGTCAGATGACAGTTCGGAAAAATAAATTGTCAATTGCATACTTATTAAAATACTGTATATACATATATATTAACATTCTATCCTAATTATTAAATTTGTGAGTGGACGATTTAATTTCATAAAGAATCATAACCACTTATAAGCCTTTTATTTAATTCATCGTGCATATTTCAAGCAGTGTTTGTACTTTTCGTTAGGTTTTTCGACCGCAGCTTTACTTTCGCCATTTCAATTGTTCCGACTTAACACTTAATCCGCTTTCATTTATTTTTCGTTCCGTTCTCAACTTTCTAGTGAAGTTTTGGCTGCTCTGTAATATATTTTACAGATAAAGAAAAATGAAAATTTTTAAATGTGAAACATTATGTACAAATAGTTGTCGTCCTATCTCTCTCTTTCTGTCTTTCGCTCTCCCTTTCAAAATATTTCTCAGCAAAATATTGATTCGAGAAATCCAATTTTGCGGAATCACGCAGTAATGTTGTTGCTGCTGTTGTTATTGTTGCTGTTGTTGCTGTTGCTGCCTCCACACTCCTCACGTTATTGTATTGTTATTGGCAAATCGCGGGGGAAATCTGAGTAGTGTAGGCAGTGGTAGGTGTCGGATGAATTCACCAACATGTCCATTTATTTGTTATTCATTCATTGTGAATGCTGCTTCTGCAATTGTCAACATAGCCTTACATATAAATTGAATTGAATTGAGCTGAAAATTCACTCGATCCACTGCTATCAATCATTCACTGTACTACCACCAACAAAATCATCGTCGTCGTTGTCATTAGCATCATTACTATCACAGTCATTATCACCATCATTATTGTCATTATCATGAAGAGCCAACAACAACAGGTAAAGGCGACAGACATATCGTTAACTGCTGCCGTTTTTATTGTTGCTCAATGGAATAACATCTTTCGTTGTCGTTCAATATTTCCATTAGTTTTCGAATTCATCCATTTTAGTCCCATTATTTCATAAAATAATTTTTCTATTATTTTTAGGTTTATTTCATTTCATTTGAGATGATTTTTATAATTTTCAAAGATTTTTGTTTTATTTATTGAATAATTCCTAAAATAGTTTCATTTATACATCTTTCTAATTTTTATCAAATAATTGTGAAATGTTAGCACGCATGCAATACACTAAGTGCTACGCAAACGTTACTATCTTCTAAGCTAATGCACATTTGTGCAGGAGCCAGTCATTACAATGTCAAACAGTACAGACATATATTTTCGATTGTTATAAATGAATTGATGATAAGGCAAGAATTGATTATTAGGAAGAATGATAAATGTGCCGTAACAGCATCTTGCAAACTATCAGTGTTTTAGGATAAAATCCAAAGTCTGAATATTTCACTATTAATCCTCTAGCATTTCCGATGTGTAGCCGTATCTCTGGATGGTAGTTAGAGTCGTTTTGGTAGAAATAATTCCAGTTGTGGATTTGATTATAATAGAAATGTAATAAAAAATAGAAAAAAAAGAAATCAATCTAAGGAGAAGCAATGAGAAAGAATACGGAAAGATAAAAATTTGCTGTACACCATGAAACTTCGTGTGTGAGAATTTGATGAGGTTTATTCGTCCAGCACTACTTGTAAAGTTGTTATTAGTGTGAAAGTAAAAGGTAGGAGAGGAGTCGGGAAACAGAGAAATAGCTGAGTAAAAATTAATAATAAGGTACAAAATTCTGACTGTAATAAGCAATAACATAGAAGGAGATGAAAAGTGAACATAAATGCGCAAATTAGCCTTATAAAATTAAGGAAGATTTTAAACTTCAAAATTACAGAATTTTTTATGATATAAGTTGAAATTTTAATGTCAATTTTTTTTTTTCAATATTTTATCATTTCTGGTTTTCAGACATTCCATTTTTTTTTTCAAAAGATAATTTGCTAGTCACCCAAGAATCAGTCACTTTTTCGACATTCTGCCACTACCAAATATGTTAAATGTCCTTGAATACTGGAGCCTGTAAAGGGTTGAAAGGGAGGAAGGGAAGGTATGGATCTTTTATTCTTACCTGACATCTTTTTATTATTCTGCTGAAGGTATAATTAAAGATTCATTTGCCTGAAAATAATTATCATTCGTGCAGAATTTGACATCATTAACGGGTAACTCACGAATTTGTTTATATGGAACTCGAGGAATTGGTTATACGGTTATCGGTTGCATGTCGTGTCTCTAAGAGGTATGATGGATGACTGATGAATTTATAATTGCGAAAATTTTGAAACTGTTAGCAGAGATAAAAGATTTTTTTTGCTTGCTTCCAAGAAATAGAAGAGGAGAGAAGGAAAAAGAATTCATTTTAAATTTTGAGAAAATCAAAATTCTTTTTCATCTCCTTTTTTCACACAAAATAAGACATCAAAAACTGGTGACTAATGATGAATTCAATTTTGTATGCCATCTTGTTTGGGTGTAGCAGAAGAAGGAGAAAAAAATGAAAGAAAAAAACGAATGGGAAAAGGAAGAAAATTTTTCGTTCAGAAAAAAGATATTCGGTAATGATTAGAAGAGATAGATGCCGGTTAGAGATTGCTTGACGTCTACGATAGTTCTGCTTTTTATCACATTCATTTTGTTTTAGTTTAATTTTCTTGTTTTCTTCTATTCCGTGCCTGTCCTTTTATCCTATAAAATTTTCTGTTTCTTAGTAACAATATCTTTTAAGGAAAACACAACATTTTAACGTTAAAAAATACAGATCAACAATGAAAATTTTTTCCATCTTGCGTAAAAATATATATATTATACTTATATTTAGCAGTGAATTAAAGCAAATGATGAAAATGACTATTTTGGTTGATTCATCTACATTACTTGCTGGTTAATTTAGCTTGAACAATAAGAATATGTACTGCATTGCTTTTTACAGTAGCTACATGTTGTAATTCCTCATTCCTATGCTATTATTGTTCTCACTTTCTTCCAGTGTTATTTTTGATTATATAGAAGAAGAGTTTGCTGTAATATTTTAATGTTATCTTTACTATAAAAAACCATTTTTAGGAAATCTAGTAAAATATCCATCAAAATGATAATTGAGATCGTTAGTTCTATTTTACAAGCCTAGAAGGAAAAGTATAATTCAGTGGTTTTGTCTAAATTTGGATTACACTTCCGTAAATACAATAGTCTACTCTTTTTTTTAGTTATGTGAATAAGCTCCATCATTTACAGCTTAATTTAATTATTAAATGTAACAATGATTAAGTGCACAACTTTCATCTCTCAGACCAGTTACCTGACTGTTCATAATAAGACTATTAAATTGCATAACGATTATTAATCAATTATTAAGCATCACCATAATTCTTTTTTTTTTTTTTTTTTTTGTTTTCAAATAGTGATGAAATATTGAAATAAGTAAATGAGTAAAATGATAAAAACGCCGTATATCATCATGATATTACTGTTCCTATTATTATTATTTTGTAGAAATTATACACTTTAAAAGTAAGAATTAATAATTAACTTTTGGATAATTTCGCAAAAAATATTGACTTAATCCATTAATCTATTTCATAACATATTTCAAAGGGATAAGAACGATGGACAAAGTTTGGTCGGGGAGTGAGTGAATGTCGATTCGATTCGATTCGATTCGATTGATTCGATTCGATTCGGTAATGACATATTTTCAAGGGCGGCCATCATTCTGCATGTTGGACATCCCAGAACTGTCCTACCCCAAATTATCATCTATTTAGGACAGATGATGATGCATCATCCTCTTTTCCTTTTTCTATTTCACTGTCATCTAGGTTAGTTTGATTATTTCTTTTAAGATTTTTGAAAGTAATTTAAAAGGAATATTTTCTTTCTTAGGACAGATGTATGAAAATAAAATTGATCGAAATCTGGATAATTTAATCGTTTTTTTTTGAATTGATAATATTGCTACTGTAATTGCTATCTAAATAGCCACCTGGATTTTAATATTAATTTGATTGTATTTCGAATTCAAATTTTCAGGTCGGAAATTTTGCATCAACCTAAAAAAAGATCTTTTTTATTGGCTTTTAGATTGCTGTATGACCTTGTAGAAGTATAGTATTATATTGAGCGTTAGTTATTGCGTCGTATTTATGACTTTCTACTTTTTTCTTTTTTTTCAAATTATAGATTTAATAACAGCTGAATTTCTCTCTTAACAGTTAAATTTGATTTTCGACTCAGATTTTAAATGGTATAAAAATTTGCGTTCACATTTAAAGGATCTGAGAAAAGGACAGAATTTTTCCACATTGTTTTTCTTTTTTTTCTCTTTATTAAGAAAGAACATTGATTAAATTCTTATTTACTACTGAAATAGGAAAAGGTACGAAAAGGAATTTGTACGAAATATTTCCTTCTTATACCACATAGCAATTGATTGCTAATAGCTTATTGGACCATTTGTCAAATTGCTATCATAATTGTTAGTCAATACGGTGATAATCCATTGCTCTCGATTGATTGCCTCATAAATATTTCATTTTTTTAAGAAAATTGAATTTATTTGCAGATGACATATAAAAAAGAGCTAGAGAGAGAGAGAGAGCAGCATTAAGTTCGATGAAAGAATTGGGAAAGTTCAGTTACTGCTTATTTCAAGCTACTTTCTAATTGGGTATGTTTCCTTTGAAGAAAAAAAGTCTACATATCCGGACTTTTTTTTCTTGGAAAATACCTTTTCAAACCGCAATAAAGGGAAATCGAATAGAATGGATTCATTTTGAATGAAAATATGATAAAGAGAAATTCGAGTATTTCAAATTTAAATTTTCAATTTCCGTTTGCTGAAAGCTTCGAAGAAGCAAGTATTCGCATTTTCGGAAAGGACTTTTTTTTAATATAAACTTCGATTTTCCAATTTTTTTCTTTTTCACTTCTTTTTTT